>VMDO01003999.1:0-132763 GCA_007922755.1 Pedetes capensis | reverse complement strand
TTGGTAAATTTAGGCTATTCTGGTTTAGGATGTATTTCATTTGGAAAATAAGTCTCATGCCCTAAGATTAGACAACCATCACCTAATTTTGGCTTGTCTCTGAGCCTTTCACCTGGCGAAGCCTGTCCTAACTTCTCTGCCCTACTTTTTTTCTAATTATCAGTTTTCCAGCAGAAGATTAAGTGATGGGGCAACCCAACTGAAACCTAGTCTCCCCTGAAACATTTTCAAAGTGGAGGGGGTTTCAAGAGAACCCTATGGCAGAAAAGCCAGCTCTAATTGGCAAAAATGAGGTAGTTCAATAGGCTGTGCACTCCAAATGGTTGCTCTCCATGAGGATAAAAACAAAAAGTATTCCTGCTGTGCAGACCTGGAGCTGCTGCCGACTTATCCCTGAGATTGCTCATGTACTTGAGAACACAGTGCAGGAATGAGGGCCTTAGATTAAAATATACAAAAATACAAAACCAGAATATTTATATTAAGAAAAAAAAGTTAAAATGCACAAGATACGTCATTCGCACACAGATAGTGCAGTTGGTGTCCTAGAGAAAGTGGGACCCAAGGTAAGATTAGTTTTGAAAAAAATTTTAATTTTGAAACAGAATCTTGCTAAGGTGTACAGGCTGCCTCTGGCCTTGAACTTGAGATCCTCCTTCCTCAGCCTCCCATGTTGCTGGGCTCAGGTATGTGTCACAGTGTCCAGGTACATTTCAAATTTTCAATTGCCTAATTAACCAGTAAAAGAGAGCATATTCATGATCGATTTTTATTTCTTTATACAGATTATAAAAATATTTAAAAATTATTACATATTATTTCAGTTTCATGTTTATTCCATTCCCAAACTTTGTAGAATAGCACAACAACCATTTTATTACTTTCGTGACTTGATGGGTCATGAATCCAGGCAAAACACTACACAGACAAGTTCCCTCTTCTGTAGAATACCTGAGTCTCAGTTGGGTGGCACAAACAGATGGAGATGGTGGGGATGGTTTGCACAAGGCCTTGGTCGTACCTGGTCAGATGCATTCTTACGTCACTCTCCACTTTGTGAGTGCTGGCACAGGCATGTGGGCTGGGATGGTGGCACACCTGGGAGCTTGGTGATTCCCTTTGTCATTCTCTCAGCTTCTCCATATAGACTCTGGGCTCCTCACCAAATGATCTTAGGGTAAGTGTGGCATCAGTATCGTTTCAGTGGGCCCAACCAAAAGTGAGGAGGAGTAAAGAGTAAATAGAAGTCAAAAGTCCACAGTAGTTCTATTGGAGCCAGGACGACACTGCCATTTCCTTGATAATGGACCAGTCATGCTCCTTGGAAATGGTTCTTTGTGGTTCGTAAATCTAGAGCATAGCGGCTTCACATTTCCTTTTCCATAGAAAATGGCCAAGGTTTGTGCTAATTAACTTTCTTGACCTGGTTTCTGCTCATAGATGGTAGGGGAAGCTGGCCAGGAGCAGTGGTGACTCAGGAAGTGGTGCACTAGGATGGCAAGTTCAAGACCAGAGGCAACCTGCACAACTTTTTGAGACCCTATCTCAAAAGAAAATATAAAAAATGTGATGATTGTGCAGCCTAGTGGTAGGACACTTGCATAGTACTTACATAGTACTTACTGCATAGCCTGAGTTCAATTCTTTCTTGTTATTATGAAATGCTGTTGAGTTGGGTCTGACTCATAGTGACCTTCATAAGGTTTTTGATGGTTGATTTTTTCAAGATTGTTTTGGTCGTGGGTTGTCAGGTCCTTCTCTTGTTTTTGTGGTACTGAGGATTGAATCCTAGGACTCCATGTGAGCAGGGTGACATGCTACCAACTGAACTAAACCTCAGCCCTCAACTCTCTAGTCTGTCCCCAAAAAAGTGGGAAGCTTACAATATTTTTATTTTGAACTGACCCTATCACACTTCATATGACTTGTCAAAACTTCTACCAATATAATTCCTTAAAGCTAAGTGTCTGAAGACATTGTGATTTTTTAAAGACAGTTCTGATGTTTATACCAGTAAACAAAAGCATACACATGAGTCTGCTTGAAACAGGTCACTCTTTATCATGAACTGAGAGTCAGAGTGCTTTGGGCTAACACCCTTAACATCCACAGAAGCTCTCTGGCAAAGAAGGCCAAAGAGAAAGACAAGCTTTCTTTTTGGATTTGTCTAGTGGAGAAGATCTGTAAGGCATGACACTGAATCTACCTGTAGTCTCAACAAAAGGTTATAGCTTTGGCCTTTGCTCCATCTTTCAATTAAGATGATATTTCCATTATAGGCCCCTCAATTTCAACATTACAGTGAGGCCAGTTCTTACTTTTTGAGCCTAATTCTAGATAGAACAAAGGTTCTTGACCCTCTATATTCAAAGTTGTACTAACAATCTAAGCACATCCTTCCAAAATTTGTATCTGCTTTTCAAAATTTATCATGTGTGGGTAGAAGGAACCAGCTGGTACTTGCAGTATTCTCTTTAGCAATATTGATGAGTTATCTACTCTTTCTATTAACCACATTGCCACAAGTAAGGCTGATATTTCTGTCAATACATAACCTGAACCTCTTTTTCTCCAGTTCTCCAAAGTAATTTTTATGTTTTTTAAGTGTTCACCAAAGTATTTCTTTGTGTGTTTTAGTTTCTTTCTACCACCAGTCTCAAAGTGAATGTCACATGTTTGAGGTTTCTATGACAGAAGTAATCTACTTCTAGCTCTAATAACTATATCAGTCAAGATTCAATCAGACATCTGGAAACACTATGTGTATCATGAGAAAGAAATTTATCATAGGGATTAGAACTTAAACAATTGTGAGAGGAGTTAGGGATGCAAATATCAAAAAAAAAAAAAGAAAGAAAGAAAGAAAGAAAGAAATGGCATTTCTAGAGAAAAGTAACTAGTCAGCTCAGACACAGTTTGGTTCTTGCATGGAAATCTGGAAGCTGTGTACATCTAGTTGCAGAACTGAGGATAGCAACAGAGGAAGGGGCAGAAGTCTATGGAATGTTACTGGCTTTCATGGCTATTGTCTCTGAGTTTGCACTAGAATGTTTGGTGGTAAGCATGAGGCTGCTCTTGACCAATAGAGTTGTCAATAAGGAAGGAGAGCAAGACATAGATCAGAATAAAATGATGATAAACTGGAAATTACTTGCAGTCCAGCATATTTTATTGCCTCTGACTGATGATGACCATTAAAGTGTAATAACAATGCTTTTCTTCCACCTTGCAGAAATTCTGCAATATCGCTTTTGGTCAACTGGAGCATAGAAGCACAGAGGGATGAGCTTTTAAAAAACACAGTTCCTAGGTAAAGCAAGGTGAGAGTAGAACAATTCATTGAAGAAAATGTGTAAATTACAAAAACATATACATGAGTAGAATTTAAACTACCCATAATTTTAGAAGAGTTGTTATTAGATGTCATCAAGTAGGGTCTGACTCATAGGGATCCTCATGGGGTTTTCAGTGCCACTGTTTAGGGATTGTTTCAGGAGTGAGTTGCCACATCCTTCTCCCATTTTTTTTTTTAGTTCTGGGGCTAGAACTCAGGGTCTCAGAGTGTGCAGAACAATACTCTACCAAGTGAGCTAAATCCCCACATGTCTGTCAGTTTGTCTTACTATGGAGGCTTGTGTGTTGCTGTGATGCTGAAAGCTATGCAACTGGTATTACAGATACCAGCAAGGTCACTCTTGGTGGACAAGTTCCACCTGAACTTCCAGACTAAGACAGATTAGGGAGAAGGACATAGCTGACCTACTCCCCAAACAATTAGCTATTGAAAACCCTATAAATAACAGAGAAACATTGCCAGATATAGTGCTGGTAAGTGAGCCCCCCATGTCAGAAGGTCCTCAAAAGACTACTGGGGAAGTGTTGCTTCCTCAAAATTCTATGTTAATAATGGGAAAGAAGTAAAACCCTAGAGACCTCCATTTATTGATGTGGCATGTTTCAAAATGAGAAGGAACAACTGTAAACATTCATTAATATTTTGAACATGGAATGTACATAGTGTGAATAAAGAAAATTAGCAATTGTCAAAACATCAACATTCTAGGCATCAGTGAGCTAAGATGGACTGGCATGGAATATTTTGAATCAGATAATTATGTGGTCTACTATGCAGGGAATGATAGATGAAAAAGAAATGGGGTTACATTCATCATTAAAAAAAACATGTTAAGATCTGTCCTGAAATACAATGTTGTCAGTGATAGAATAATATCCTTATGGTTACAAAGAAGGCAAGTTAATATGACTATTATCCAAATTTATGCCCCTTATCACCAAGGCTACAAATGAAGATAGGGAAGATTTTACCAGCTTCTGCAATCTGAAATAGATTGAACATGGAATCAGGATGTACGGATAATTACTAGTGACTGAAATGCAAAAGATGGGAAAAAAGAAGTCTCAGTAGTTGGGAAATATGGCCTTGGTGACAGAAACAATGCTGGGAATTACATCATAGAATTTTGTCAGAACAATGACCTTTTCATTGCAAATACATTTTTCTATCAACATAAACTGCAAATTGTTGTTGTTGTTGTTAGGTGCCATTGAGTCGGTATCCAATTCATAGTGACCCTCTATACAACAGGGGAAACACTATTGTCAGTGTTTCCCTGCTGTTCATAGGGTTTTCAATGGCAGACTGATTTTTGGGAGGGGGTTCCCAGGTCCTTCTCCCAAGCCTACAGCTTCTGGTGTTCCCAGGTGGTCTCCCATCCAGTATTAACCAGGACCAACCCTGCTTAGCTTCCAAGATATGACAGGAACGGATGCCACAGGACTATGGCTGCAGGAAAACTGCAAATATACACATGGAATTCACCAGATAGAGCATACAGGAACAAAATTGACTACATGTTTGGAAAAAGACATTCGAAAAGCTCAATATAAAATGTCAGAACAAGACCAGGTGCTGAATGTGGACTAGACCACCTGCTGCTCATATGTGGGTTCAAACTGAAACTGAAGAAATTTAGGAAACGTGTACAAGAGCCAAGGTATGATGTTGAGTATATCCCACCTGAGTTCAGATAGAAGACGAGATGAGTTGTGACATGACATCAAAGACATCATTCATTCAAAGCAAAAGTTTATTCAAAACAAGAAAAAAAAAGAAAAAAAAGATCAAATCACATGTCAAAAGAGACTCTGAAATTTGCTTTTGAATGTTGTGCAGCTAAAGTAAAAGGAAAACATGAGGAAGTTAAAAAACTAAAATAGATTTCAAAGGGCAGCTCAAGAAGGCAAAAATCAATATTATAATGACGTGCAAAGAGCTGTGGATAGAAAACAAAAGGGAAGAGCAAGCCTTGTTTTTATCAAGCTTAAGGAATCGAAGAAAAATTCAAGCTTCAAGTGGCAATAGTGAAGGAATTTACAGAAAAAATATTAAATGATGCAAGAAAAATCAAAAGAAGATGGGAGGAATACACAGAGTCATTATTCCAAAAAGAATTGGTGAATGATCAACCATTTCAAGAGGTTGCATGTGATCAGGAACCAGTGGTACTGAGAAATAAAGTGGAAGCTGCCTTGAAGGAATTGACAAAGCACAAGGCTCCAGAAATTGATGGAATACCAATAGAGATGTTTCAACAAACAGATGAGGCACTGGATGTGCTAACTTGTTTATGCCAAGAGATCTGGAAAAGAGCTACTTGGCCAACTGATTGGGAGAGATCCATATTTGTACCTGTTCCCAAAAAAGGGGACCCAACTAAATGTGGAAATTATTGAATGACATTATTAATATCACATGGAATCAAAATTTTGCTAAAGATTATTTAATAGTGACTGCAGCAGTATATGAATATGGAACTTCCAGAAAATCTAACCAGATTCAGAAGAGGGTGCCAAAAGCAGAGAATACCAGAAAGATATGTATCTATGTTTTATTGACTATGCAAAGGCATTTGACTGGGGGGGCACAATAAATTATGTGTAACATTGCAAATAATGGGAATACTAAAGCGCTTAATTGGACTCATGAGGAATCTGATATGGACCAGGAGGAAGCTGTTCCAACAGAACAAGGAAACAGTGCCTAATTTAACATCAAGAAAGGTGTGCATCAAGGTTGTATCCTTTCACCATATCTCTTCAATTTCCATGCTGAGCAAGTAATCTAAGAAGCCAGAATTTATGAAGTAGAACGAGGCATCCTGATTGGAGGAAGACTCACTAAGAACCTGCCTTATGCAGGTGACACAATTCTGTTTCCTGAAAGTGAAGAGGATTTGAAACATTTACTGATGAAAATCAAAGAACACTGCCTTCAGTATGGATTGTGCCTTAACATCAATAAAACAAAAATCCTTACAACTAGTTTAGTATGCATCTTCATAATAAATGGAGAAAAGATTGAGGTTGTCCGAGATTTTGCTTTACTTAGTTATATAATCGACACCCATGGAAGCAGCAGGCAAGAAATCAGGATGCATTGCATTGGGAAAGCTGTTGCAAAAGACTATTTTAAAGTGCTGAAATATAAAGATTTCATGTTGAAGACAAAGGTGTGCCTTACTCATGTCATAGTATTTTAAGTTATATCATATGGTTACAAAAGCTGGACATGGAATAAGGAGACAGGAGAATAATTGATGCTTTTGAATTATGGTGCTAGAGATGAATATTGAATATACCATGGACTGCAAAAAGAACCAACAGATTGTTCTAAAAGAAGTACAACCAGAGTGCTCTTTGGAAGCTAGAATTGCTAGACTGTGTCTGATGTAGTTTGGACAAGTCAGGAGGGATCAACCCTTTGAAAAGCATATCATGTTTGGGAGAGTGGTTCTTCAACAAAAAGAGGAAGATCCTCAATTTTATGTATTAACACAGTGTCTGCAACAGTGGGCTTAAACCTAAGAAAGAGTGTGTGTCTGGCACAGAATCATGGAGTGTTTTGTTCTGTTGGATATAGGGCAATTATAAGTCTGACTTGACTTGATGGCACCTAATAGAAACAGCAACATAAATTTAGAAGTAAATGTGAAGATTTTAGTAAATCCTCCTGTTTTTTTCCTCTGAAAAGTTCTATTTTGTTATATAGGATTTAGCCCCTATGGGGGTTGCTATGAGTCAGATTCTACTCAGTGGCATATAACAACAACAATTTGCTTATGAAGTACAACAAAATGATTAAGGGTCCAGGTTTTGGGTTGCCTAACAACAACAACAACAACTAGGCCTGAGTACCAGATTTGCCACAGAGTATTTGTATGATCTTTGGGGAAAATAACAAAAAATTCTTCTCTCTTTAATGTAAAATGAGAATAAATATAGAACCTACCTATTATAGGTAAGATATAGTCTTCCAAAACTGTCCATATTCTAATCCCCAGAACCTGTGCGTATATTAGATTTCATGGCAAAAGGGAATTCAGTTGGAAGATGGAATTAAGTTTGTGAATCAGTTTACTTTGAGATAAGTTTGTACTGGATTGTCCAGGTATTGTTAACATAATTACAAGAGTTCTTAGAAGTAGAGAGGCAGGGGAAAAACCTAGAGATCTGACAAGGTGGGAAGGACTTGGCATGATCTTACTGACATTGAAGATAAATAAGTGGTGTTAAGGCATGTAGTTAGAAAGAAGTGAGAAAAGAGAAGACTGTAGATTATCTCTGAGAATCAACAGAAGGAACTCTTTGAGTTTGGCCCTGTGAGATTAGTTTTGGACTTCTAACCACTATGTGTAAGCCATAAGGCAGTGAAAATTGGTTATTATACTAATACAAAATTAATACACTATCTCAAGCCATTGTTGTGAGTATTGAGATGATACTTATAACTGTGATTAAAATTTCACATGGCATGTTAATTGTTGGTTAATATGTTAGTTTTCTATTTCACTGAGTACATGTATATTGAAACATAGTATTATGTATGTTAAAATTACATAATGAAATTATAATTGTTTCATTACATGGTGTATATTAATATATGCATATATATGTACCTCCATATATATACTACATGTTGTGGACTTAGTGATTAATATAATGTCAGATTCATAACAAGGGCTCTGTAAATTTTCATTAAATACATGAATGAGTGGTCAACATGTTTGTGCCTATATTTTGTCATATTTCTTTGTCTGGAGCTAAATTCCCAGAAACGGAATTACTGGATCAAATGAGCTGAACATTTTCATTCTCTTTCCACCTACTGCCAAATAGATTTTTAGAAACATTACACCAGTTTACACTCCACAGCTTTGTATCCTACCCTTGTTAACATTGAGTATACTACATTTAAAAATCTCTGTTAGTTTTAAATTTTGCCTTTAATTCCATTATTTGATTATTAGTAATACTGATAAATTCATTATTTGCTATTTTATCATTGACATTTCAAACATTCCTTCGGAAAATTCTGTGATGAATATTTTTAATTTTAAAATTATTTTAAATATAAGGATAAGAAATTCCAGTAAATAACAAGCTATCCTGAACTCACCATAAAATCTGATAAATGTTAGCAATTTTATTGTTAGTTTCAGTTATTGATATATTTATTTTTAAAATAGAATGTTAAAACTATATTTAAAATATCTTCAATATTCCTTTCAGTCTCCCCAGAGAATACTTCTGTTTTGCATATTCTTTTTTATTTATATTTTTATGTATTCACAGAAAAGACATATGCCCATACAGTTAGTTTGTATGTTTCTTTTCATCAATTACTCTCTGTTTTTTCAGAGTATCAATATCTTTCATACTAATCTGTGAGCCTTCATGTCATAAAGATTTTAACTCTTGACTTGTCATATTTGCTGTAAATATTTTCCCAGCTAGTCACCCTAATTATATATGTTGTTAAATTGAATTTTAATGGACTATATTTATTTAAAAATCAGCTAGTTCCATTGGTTTTTCTTTGTATTGGCTGGAATTAATACTAAACTTATAAGATTTCCATTCATTTTTTGGTTTAATATAAAAGCATCATTGTAATAATCATTTATACTTTTGATTTATAATTTATATTCCTTTCTTCGAATGAACTTCTAGAAATATAGACTGATGGGAATTATTTAAATCTATATTTTCATCTGATTACTTTTAGTTGGAATTCATAAAATTTAAGATTTCTAAATTGTATCTTAATTAATTCTCTTCTTTTTTTATAAGATTAGTTTATTGAGGAGGCAAGAAGGATAATTATTTCATTAATTAAAATTTATCAAAAGAAAAATTCCAGAGATAATCTAATATTCATTGAATTTCAAGTAAGACTTGGAGAACATATTTTTCCAAGCTATTAAAAGCAAAGGAGTATAACATGTGCCTTTCAGCGATCGGCTTTCCTGGTCTTAATGGAAAGGTGTCAGAATGCAATCAACGTGTTAAGGGTGTGATTTTTTCATGAAAAATAAAAATGAATTTAATCGAATAGATGTAAGTTATAACAAAATGGCTTCCTAACACACACACAGGCAAGAGATTATAAAAACAAAAATGTATTTTGAATTTGTTACTTAAAATAAAGATTTTATTTTTAAAAAAATAGATGAAATTTTTACACAATCTGAAAGCAAGCACATCCACTAAACCTCGAACACTCACTTAAGAAACAAATGCAAATCTAAGATCCTCTAAGAGAATACTCTGCTGAGTTTTCTTTAGATGCAAACTACTATATAAAAGAAGCACACATTAACGAGTACTTTGTTGTGGATATGTATACAGAAGGCGATATTTTTTCATGTCACAAGAAACATTACAACATGATCATTTGTTGGCCTAACTGAATAAGTTATAATTGTAAAACCTGTCATAGAAAAATGTGTTTAAATTGTAGTAGTTATTGCTATGGATGTTTAAAAATCAGCAGGGAGAGCTACATGAGATGCATTCCTACATTTGAAAACAGCAAAAACTTAATATAAAAGTTTAAAAAATTTTTTGAACACATGCACACACATATAAAACAAAAACAAAAACAAAACAAAACAACCTGCCACACCTATGTTATCTATTTGACTAGAGATACAATGAAAGCAAAATACAATTAAAAGATTAGCAACAATTAAGTTTAGCTGATATTATTATGGAAAATATTTCATTTAAATCCATATGAACTTCTCAATGCATTGTAACAAAGCAAAAAAATCAGCTCCAATTAATTCTATACTCGTTAAGTAAATGATAACTGTAAGAAATTATGATGTGTTTTTGGTAAACTCTCTGTTAAGAAAGTGCAACTGCTTGCCCTATCTGCTTTCAAATCAATGGCCTTCAGCTTTCTCTCTGCCAGCTCTGTTGAAATCTGGCAAACACATAAAAGGAGACTAGACTTACACTTCTATTGCATTCCTTCCAAAACGACTTATCGATTTAAAGTACTTGGGAAAATAAAACCGAAGATATGTCTAGAAGTTATGCAAGGATAATTTACCTTTTACACCTCTTTATTCATGTAAACAAGAAAGGTCATAGTTTAAAAAGAGATAGGACAATGTTTTGGGAAATAGTTTCGGGGATGAAAACATTAAGAGTTAGACTATTTATAAGCTATAGTGTTCTATAATCCCCTGTAAGTAGGTTTTGGCATTGAGATGGCCAGACTTGAATTTGAAAATCTCTCACTGTTATTCTGAAAGCTTTCTGCTGTTTTATTATGATACTTTTTATGTCTTATTTTTTCCCCCTGTCAGAATTAAAGTATACTACAGGCTATCTTTAGCAACCTGAGCTAATTGGTCGCTTTCCTCTACTCCTTCTCAAAAGACCATCCTAATGGAAAGAACCTTTCCCAAGTGCCCTGGGAAGAAATCTTCTTGGGAAATTCTTCAGAAGGCTATTTAAAGAGCACATGGGGACTGAAATAGTTTCTGAGGAGATGTATTGACTTTTCTTGAACTGGAGACTGGGCCTTGCTGGCCAGATTCTTCCATTGACAGTTCTTTGCTCTGCCTTGCCTTGTCCTTAGTCTGTTAAAACTTCTTTTCCCCCATGTATGTATGTATGCATGTATGTATATTTTTTTACAGAAAGTTTCACATAAGATGATTATTTACAATAGAAGCTTGGAAAGAAAGAAATAACAGAGAAAAACTAAAAAGAAGGGATGGAGGAATGCGATTGGAATTCAAAAAGTATAGAAATTGTGGGAGGTGTCACAAATACATGAAACGCACTACAGAAGTTCTCTGTGCCACCTCTTTTAACAGTTCTTGAATTCTAGAAAGAGAAAGTTATATTTTAATTTTAATAAGTGGATATATTTTGTATCTAATCTTACTGGCAGAGATCTATAATAAGGAAGCCTGAAATTGTTGTTACCCTTGTAAACTATATCTCATTTATTTCTAATTTTTGAGGGATGTCTAACATATATGCAAGTAATCACCCCTAAAATGGCAGAGGTCTAGATATAATGAGCTGAAGTTCCAAAGGTGAGGTATTTTCATTTTGTTCCTGTTTTTCAGGTGGCATCTTTTACCATGGACAGTCATTTGTGCTGGTCTAGTTATGGCATTTTTAAAACAAACTTATTTTATAAAGAAACTTTTAAAATGAATCACTCCTAAAACTCTCCATAAATAGTTATCCAGTCTTATAACTAATCATGAAAATAACATTTAAAAGATGAAAAAAGTGCATGGACTGAGGTGGACACTTTTACTTCTCATACCATATTAGCCTCAATTTCAAAACTGATTGTGGGAAATATCTTGTTGATTGATACTGATAATATCCATTTCAGGTATTTCCATCAGAGACACAGAGATCCTACAAGTCAAATATTATCTGAAAGAAAGAAGGAGCAGCTCAAACGACAAGCTCAGCTCCTGACTAATTGCCACAAGAAGACAATGTGCAGCTTGGCTGCTGGAGAGCTGAATTGGCACACTCCACCTTCTTGTTGGGATTAAAAGATGGCTGGGGGAAATACAAGAACACTCTTATAAAAAAAAGTTATGAGATAATCTCGTTATAAGTTTTCCAAACTTCTCTACTGAATGTTTGTTCCAAACTTTATTTAAATAGCATGTTACAGCGAGTCCTCATTTACATGGTGTGTCAAAGTGTTATAATTTCCACATTTCTAGACTCCCAGGTCCAAGACAGCATTGCATAATGAAGGGAAGGGATATGAGACTTCTAGGAATGAATTTCAGTGTAAATAATAATCACTTATTCTATCAACCTTCCAAGGACAATGAGGAATCTATGATGTGTTATTTATTATGTGCTCAACATTTTTACCCTCTATGGATTTAGGCACTTTCAGTAAACATGGAGAGGGGATTCATTATACTGTGGAGCATTTTTTTTAATTCTGTTACTTTTTTTCATTTGCATTCTATCACAAAATTCATCTAAGCATAGAAATCGTTCTTTCTCATTGGGGAGTTTATCTGCCAAAATGCTATTGCTATAGGAAATATATGTCACATCGGATTATCATTTGGCACTATTCAAGCCAGAACAGTATAAGCTTTAAACTTGGTTTTAAAAAATCTAATTAGTATCAACTGAAAAGTAAGATCCCTGAAGAAATTTCCCTCTTCTTTTTCCTACCACAAAAGGTGATTTGTGATAAAATCATTAATCTGTAATCATTTTTGCTATGGAAAATCAAATTTGATACTTTCAGAACATATTATTCTTAGTTAGAGGCAAATCTCCTTAAAGCATGATTTAAAAATGGAGAAAATGAATAAGAAATATTTCCAGTTGAATGCAGCTGTGGGGCAATTCATGAGTAAAAATATGAGAATTAAAGGCATGTTAAACTCTGTTCAGACAGTCCTTCAAATACACTTAGAGATTTTTTGCTATTCAATCAATTAATTGAGTAACTACTATTTACTTCAACTATGTTAGATAAAGCCTGCAGCCATAGCCCTGTGGCATCTGATCCCGTTAGATCTCGGAAGCTAAGCAGGATCGGGCCTGGTTAGTACCTGGATGGGAGACTTCCCCGGGAAAACCAGAAGCTGTAGGCTTGGGAGAAGGACCTGGCAACCCCCTCCCAAAAATCAATCTGCCATTGAAAACTCTATGAACAGCAGAGAAGCACTGACAATAGTGTTTCCCCTGTGGTACAGAGGGTCGCTATGAGTCAGATACCTACTCAACGGCACCTAACAACAACAACAACATGTTAGATAATGGAATCTTCATAGCATCTTTGCATTTCCTTTAACCACTTCATGATCCAATCTGTAGGAAGACATAAAAAGTAGCTGTAATCTTCAACAAAAATTCACTAGGAACACATACACACATATATTTGCACATATATTTACACATTCATATGCATGTATATTTGTGCACACACATACACATTTGTACATATTTATACATATTTACACATATTTATACATATTTATACATACATATTTATACATTCATATATACATGTATGGGGCTGGGGTTATTTTGGTTGGTAGAGCACCACAAAATGGGAGAAGGATATGGCAACCCACTCAGGAAATAATCAGCCATTGAAAACCCTATGAATAGCCAATTCAATGGCAACTAACAACAACATATACATGTATACATGTATATGTATACACATGTATATACAACATATGTATGTATATACAACATATACACATATACATGTATATCCGTGAACACACATACACACATACGTACATATTAGCCGGTACCTATATGAAATAGGAAGACATAAAAGACACAGGAAAAGCATTCTGCTATCTGGAGGCTGACATACCTAGATATGATTTGAACCATGCTGAATCTCAAATACCTCAGCTGCAAATGAGATTGACAGTTTTTTCTTACAGGATTTCTGAGAGTCTTTGGGTTAGTGGATGCTAAGCATTTACCCCAGTACCTGCCATATAAAAAAAGAATCATAGTTATTATCACCATCTTGTTATATTTTGACAGACATCTTGGAGGAGGGAATATATAGGCAGACACTGAGAAATGATCATACGAAGGAGTATTAGAAAAAGGAAGTTAACATGAGAATAGTACATCATAAATTAGAGAAAGAGAAGGTGATTCAAGAACAATAATGAAATCATATCACCACCAAATATTGTATTGCCATTTGTTATTCCATTTGTTACAAGAGAAAATTATCAGAGTAAAAAGAATATTTTTTCAAAGTAGAAATTAAATGTTTACTTTGGAAAAGACGTGATTTTGGATCTACTTGAAAGACACTGCGAAGATAAAAGTATAATTAGTAAGTAACATATTTTTAAGAAAATCCATAAAAATAAGGAAACATAGGAATTCAAGGAATGAAACTTAATTTCAAATTTTAAACATATATTTTTTGTGATTAAAATATTGAAAATATTTTCCTTTTAATAAATCATAGAAGCAAGTTAGCTAATTGCGTATATTTTCTCTTTTTTCTCTCTCCCTCTTTTAGCAACACCTCATCTCTCTACTCATGTATCTTTTTTCTTTTGAATTTTTTTCATAAAATAAAGCTTAACGCTTTGGAATAATTTCTTTCAGATAATTAGAGAGGTGAAAATTTATATTTAAATTGGAAGCCTTTGTGGCATAAAATGTCATCTACACATTATCTTAAAGAAATGGATTTAGTCGGAGTCATTCTGAAATTTTTCTATGAATTTATTTCACAGAATGAGCTTTAAATGATTATAAATTATTTGCCCATGGCACTAGGAGGTGATATTTTGAGAATAGTAGACACACAATACATGTGTATATGTTATGCCTGCATAAAACTATCAATGTTTTCATCAACAATATCAGTTTACAGCTATTTTATAGATACATAGTAATAGAAAATTAGGAATAGACAGATAAATATAGGTAATTGATTAGAGATAGGGATAGAAATAAAGATCCATTTTACATAAGCTGCTCATTGATGAGCCCTTGACACATGGTCTCCTGAGTGTTTTGAGCATCATTCCATCTCTCTTATTGATCATTTATCTCCTACTTATTGAGTCAAAATGAGCTAATGACTTCATTGAAATTTATCATAGGCAATTTATAAGAGTAGATTTAGACTGGCTTTCACCTTTGAGTTATGCCCCCTCTCGTCGCTCTTGCTGTTGAATTCTTGTTCTTTACAACAGTATCTCAAATGTCAGACCTTGTGGTGATGTCCTTGCTGATGCTTTAAGACACCTATAAATTCCCACAGTGTAGTTTTTACTTAAAAAATATTATATCATGTTATAAAAGAGTTTTTTGAATGTGTTTCTTTTCTACTCTTTCCCTCCATAGAAATTGTTACAGGAAAATATTACACATAACAGGAATTTGACACACATTTGATTCATTGCCTTGAATTGAATTTGTAGATAATTTGCAATGGTATTGGTTTAACAAAACATTTCTGAAAACCTATCCATCTGCTGTGTTAATAGTCAGAATGTTTTATTAAGGAGATTTCTAATTCTAGTTGTATGTCCACAAACATAATTGAACTTACTCTTTCATGTATTAGAATTACTCATTTTCCTTACTTTTCTGGAGATATATATGTCATTCATCAAAACCATGGTAAAATGTTCATACTAACAAGTATCTAGTACTGTGCAGTTGTACTTTTTGTAGCCATCACATGTAACATAGTTTAATAAGAAGGTGCAAATCTTCCAAATACTTTTTTCAGAGTGTGGCTTACAAGTATTTGTTTTGAGATAGAAGCACTAAATAACATATAAATCAATGTATAGGCAATGTAAATGTTATTATCATTGGGACTGCACAAATTGTGTAGTACTTTTAAACATAATAGCAGCATACTGAAGAGTAAAAACAACTTCATTGATTTTTATTCCTAGCTCTTAATGCATCACTGGTCTTCTTCCTTTAATGAGTCAATTTCTTTTACTGCTCTTGCGCATTCAGGAGAATTTTTTTTTCCTAGTTCTGTTATCATCACTAATAATTAAGATACATGTGAGTATCCTGATGCTTAGCTATAATGGTATCTCTAGAGTCAGTGCTTATGGAATTACCTACCATTTGTGGGAAACTGCCTTATACTTTTGCTTTCCAAAAGTCATTTTTGGTACCCTCCTCTGAGAGTCCATGCTGTACTCAAACAGAAGTCTATCCTGAAATTCTGGTCCATTACATAATTTTCAGAAGCTGGGAGAAAGGCATTTGCATCATTTCTGTTCCCAGATCTGTTCAATATATACTTCCAGTCTGTCATGCCTGAAATTAATTTTTTACAATCTGGATCTTTACTATATGCTAAAAATTCAGTACAAAAAAGGACCTCCTTCTGCAGAGAATATGTAAGCCAGAACATCGTGTTCCATCTTTATAATGAAACACAGTTCCAATCAAAAGGCAAATTTTTGTTTCAAAATGTTTGAAGAGAATAATTCTTTAAAGGATTTTAAACAGTTACTTTATAAAAATGAAGATTCATATCTTGGAATATATTTTGACCAAGATCATATAATTTGTATGTAAACTGTGCAACTTTTAAAATTATTTCAAGCTATTCCTCTCACTAGGTTTTATGTTTGTGCTGTTGGAAAATAAATATGAAAATTTTAGAAATAGTCCCTCTCCAAATACATTTAATTGTATGACAATTAAAAATATAAACTAATGGTCAGTGACTATGAACAAATTTTAAGCAAAGGATGATATACCATTTTCACTTTTTAGTTAACAAACTTACACTCATACTTTAAAATTTTGTTTTCCCCAAGCTAGAAAATTGTTACTCTTTGTTTTTCAAACTTTTCAAAATAGAATAGCGTTAAAATTTTTGCAAATATCTGGAAAAAATGATTACATTAAAAATAGTACAAACAAAAGCCCTCTGTATGACTTTGGGAAAATTACCTTTGAAAGTATCTTCATTCTTCTGTAAAATGGGGAAAGGCATGTGTGAAGACTAAGTGAAATAATGCATATAATGCTCCCAACACAGTATCTGTGCCAGATTTCTGTTCTTCTTTTCCCCCTTCCTCTTTATCTTCCTCTTCTACCTCTTTATTTCTTCTCATTCTCTTTGTTTTATTCCTTCTTTTTCTTTGATTCCAAAAGGGGAATTATGAGATTTCAGAACTACATAGCATTGGAGTGAAGACCAAGATTCAAACTCAGATCTGCATCACACCAAAGCCTTACTTCTTCTTAACTTATTTGCTATGGAGGTTTTATTAATTTTTGCATGATGGACCTACCGTGGACTGAAAAATGAGAATAACGAAATTTTAAACTTTTTTCCCTAACAAATAACCCTTTTTTATATTTTCTAATAGCTGGAGATTGAACCCAGGGCCTTGCACATACTTTGCAAATGCTCTACCACTGGGCTACACACACACAGCCTATTTTGTACTTTTTATTTTGAGTCAGGATCTTGCTAAGTTATGCAGGCTACCTTTGGCACTGAACTTGAGATTCTCCTGGTTCTGCCTCCCAAGTTTCTGGATTGTGTGTGTCTGCCACTTTGTCCAGCTCAAATACCATATTTCTAACAATATTTGTCTTGTGATTTTGGATCCTATATTGTTTGGACAAAGTATCTGCAACAATAGTTAAAAATGGTGCGCTTGGCACAGAATCGGGGAGTGTTTTGTTCCATTGTACATAGGGTCGCTATGAGTCTGATTGGACTCAGTGGCACCTAACAACAACAACATTGTTTGATGGATGGATTTATTTATTTATTTACCTATTTATTTATTTATTTATGGTACTTGGGAGTTGAACCCAGTACTTTGCATATATTTTGCAAGTGCTCTATCACTGGGCTACACCTCTATGTTTTATCTTGAGATAGTCTTGCTATTATGCAGGCTGTCTCTGGTCTCGAACTTGCAATCCTCCTGCCTCTATCTCCCAAGTAGCTGGGATGACAGACATAAGCCACCATGCCCAGCTTTTATGGGTGTTTTTTAATGTTTGCTTTTCATCAGTTTTCAAGCCTAAATAATAAAAGACTACTGTTACGTGATGCTTTTTGTGTTAACTTATTCTAATTTGTTTAACATTAATACACTCCTGTTGTTGTTGTTGTTAGGTGCCGTCGAGTCAGTATCCAACTCATAGTGACCCTCATAGGGTTTTCAATGGCTGACTGTTTCAGGATTGCCTTGGGAGTGGATTGCCAGGTCCTTCTCCCATAATACACTCATAGGATGTCTTATATGATGGCTTTAAACAAAGTTTATTAATAAATCTTTGCCATTCTTTTATTTTAAACTTTCTGGATTGTTTTTGCTGTAGTTCTATATCTTACATATAGCTTTGTTGTTAGGTGCCGTCGAATTGTGTCTAACTCACAGTGACCCTGGTCCTTCTCCCCTTTTTGTGGTGCTGGGACTTGAACTTGGGACCTCAGAGACTACAGAGTATTAGTCTGCCAATTGAGCTAAATACATCTAGCTAGCACTTTTTAAATCAGTTTATGCTGAGCTGTTTGTTTATTTTTTATAAAATATTTCCATTCATCTCTGCACAGGATTTTTCTATTTCTCATCTGCTGCATATTTTTACTGTTATTGTTGTTGTTGGATGCTGTCAAGTGGGGTCTGAATCATTGTGACCTTCTTCTGGTTTTCAATGGCTGATCATTTTAGGATTGCTTTTGGAGTGGACTGCCACATCCTTCTCCCATTTTTGTGGTGCTGGGAATGGGACCTGGATCCTCATAGAGTGCAGAGCAGTGCTCTACCAATTGAGCTAAATCCAGTTCCTTTTATTCTGTGGCTTAATGTTTGGATTATGTTGGCAAATATAAGATGTTGCACAAATATTCTTTTCCCACAATTATTTATACTGGTATAAAATTCTATAGAGGATAAAGAATATTGTGCTTTTGTACAAATTCTCTCCATACACTCTTCTAATTTTTCAGATTTTATCTGCATTTTTACATTAGTATTTTTTTCCTCTTTTTATAGTTTGATTACTGTTGCAATCATTAATTGGAAATGCAGATCTTGAATTATTAATCTCCAAAATCTACTTCTGTGATATGGCTAAACCAAGGCGGGGGTACTCATTGTCTATTATATGCATATTAACCTTGGGACAACCTGGAGAGACAAAAGAGAAAAGAAAAATTCCTCTGTAGAATGATTCAGAATTGAAATACTATGCATTCTCAGTGAGATGAGTGATTCCTCTATTTTTCAATACAATAACTTTTCCCTTGCAGCTAGTTTGACAGTGTTTCTGTTTTTCAGCTTAGACTTATAGAATAACATAGCATATTACTCTTTTGGTGTTTTTGATTTATTTTTGTTTTGTTACCTTTGTTTAGTATAATTTAAACTCAATGTAAGGAGGTACTCATGTGTTTGTTCAATATTGTACTTTTGCTGCCTAACATGGAATATAATCAATAAATATTTGTTTAATGAATGAGTTTATATGTTATTGTTAGGTTAGGTGCCATCTTTCAGCAACCCTGTATACAACAAAATTAAACATTCCCTGATACAGTACCATGCCTGGCACTATTGTAGGTGGTTCTCTGCTATTCATCAGGTTTTCATTGGTGGGTTGCTTTGGTAATGGATTGCCGGGCCCTTCTCCCCAGCCTGCAGCACCTGATATTCCCAGGCAGTCTCCCATACAAGGATTAACCAGGCTGGACCCTGCTTAGCTTCTGAGATCAGGTGGTATCTAATGTCAGGGTGCTATGGCCAGGGTGCTATGACTGCAGACTTATATAAACTGTTGTAGTTAGGTGCTGTCAAGTCATGTCCAACTTTTAGTGACCCTCATAGAATTTTCAAGGGCTGATTGTTTCAGGATTCCCTTGGGAGTGGATTGCCATGTCCTTCTCCCAATTTTGCAGTGCTGGGAATTGAACCTGGGACCTCAGAGACTGCGGAGCAGTGCTCTATCAACTGAGCTAGTTCCCAGCCCATCCAACTCATAGTGACCCTTATAGAGTTTTCAATGGCTATTTGTTTTCGGATTGCCTGGGGGAATGGATTGCCACACACTTCTCCCATTTTTTTTATTACAAATTTTTACTGTACACCTTGATGTGATTCATTCTGACATGCTTTTCATTGTGACATTTGCATATGTGCATTTTGTTGTATGTTATTCATATAGGTCCCCCCTTACCCTCTTGTGCACTTCCTCCCCACATCCCACTGCCCCATCAAAGACTTCTCTACCATTTACTTATCTTTTTTTGGTAATATTTTTCTATATATTCTTGGGTTCCAGTTCTGTTAAGATAGAAATTTTTTTCCATAGTGAACTTTCTTTTTACCTTGTCAGAACTATTACATGCATTTTCTAGACCATCTATAATAATACCATTCTTAGCTTTTTTTCTTTTATTATGATCTGACCTTTGTATAGGAGTTTTTCCTTCTTATAATTTTGACTCAGCTCCCACACATGAACGAGTACATGTTATTTCTCTTTCTGAGCTTGTCTTCATTCACTTAAAATAATTTTCTCCAATTCCATCCATTTTCCTGCAAATGGCATTATTTCATTTTTTGATTGCTGAGTATTGTTCCATTGTGTATATGTACCATAGTATTTTTATTTTTATCCATTCTTCTGTTGAAGGGCACTTTGGTTGGTTCTATATTCTTGCTATTGTGAAAAGTGCTGCATTGAACATGGAGATGCAGGTGTCTGTGTGGTATGATGACACATCTTCCTTTGGGTAAATTCCCAATAGTGTTATGGCTGGGTCATATGGTAAATCTATTTTTAGTTTTTTAAGATACCTCCATATTGATTTCCACAGTGGTTGGACCAATTTACAGCTCCACCAACAATGTAATAGTGTTCCCTTTTCTCCTCAACCTCACCAGCCTTTGTTGTTATTTGTTTTATTGATCATGGCCATTCTTACTGCTATAAGGTGAAATCTCAGTGTTGTTTTAATTTGCATTTCCCTAATGGCTAGGAATATTGAGCATTTTTCATGTGTTTCATGGCTTTATGGACCTCTTCATTTGAGAACTGTCTATTCAGTTCCTTTGCCCATTTCTGTATTGGGTTATTTGTTTTCTTGGGTATTTTTTTTCTTAAATTCTTTATAAATTCTGGGAATTAGACCTTTGTCTGATGTATAGGATGAGAAATGTTTTTCCCATTCAGTGGGGATTTCCTTGACTCTGCTAATTGTTTCCTTTGCTATAATTGTTTCCTTTGCTTCCTTTGCAGAAGCTTTTTAATTCTTATAATCTCATTTATCTATTCTTGTTGCAATTTCTTGAGTGATTAGAGTCCTATTAAGGAAATACTTTCCTCTGCCTATATGATGAAGTGTATTGCCTATCTTGTCTTCTATAAGTTTTAAAGTTTCTGGTTTTATGTTGAGATCTTTTATCCATTTTGAGTTAACTCTTGTGCATGTTGAGAGATGCAGGTCAGTCTTCATTTTTCTACATGCAGACGACCATGTTTCCCAGCACCACTTATTGAAAAGGCTATCCTTTTTCTGCCTGCAGCCATAGCCCCGTGGCATCTGATCCCGTCAGATCTTGGAAGCTAAGCAGGGTTGGGCCTGGTTAGTACCTGGATGAGAGACTGCCTGGGAACACCAGCAGCTGTAGGCTTGGGAGAAGGACCTGGCAACCCCCTCCCAAAGATAAATCTGCCATTGAAAACTCTATGAACAGCAGAGAAGCACTGACAATAGTGTTTCCCCTGTTGTACAGAGGGTCGCTATGAGTCGGATACCAACTCAACGGCACCTAACAACCACAACAATCCTTTTTCCCGTTTACTTGCTTTGCTCCTTTGTCAAAAATTAGGTGGCTATAGGTGTGTTGAGGTATTCCTGGGTCTTCTATTCTGTTCCAGGTGCCTTCAGGCCTATTTTTGTGCCAGTACCAAGCTGTTTTTGCTACCACTGCCCCACGTTTCCTAAGATAGATCATAAGCTAGTCCATAAGAACTCCCTCAACCAACACAAAAAAGTAGAACTTATCCCTTGTTTCTTATCAGACTATAATGGGATAAAATTGGAGCTCAAGAGCAAGAATAATTCCAGAAACTTTACAAACTCATGGAGACTGAATAATACACTGCTGAATGACCAATGGGTTGTTGATGAAATCAAAATGGAATTTAAAAATTCCTGCAATCAAATGGTGATGAAAATACATCCTACCAAAACATATGGCATACAGCAAAGGCAGTTTTAAGAGGGCAGTTAATAGCACTAAGTGCCTTCATCAATAAAGTAAAGAAGAGCCAAATAAATGACCTAATGATGCATCTTAAGACACTAGAAATCCAACAAAAAATCAATCCTCAGAGGAACACCCAAAAAGAAATTACAAAAATAAAGGGAGAAATATCTCAATTAGAATCCAAAGAAATAATTCAAAAAATTAATAAGACTAAGAGCTGGTTCTTTGAAAAGATTAATAAAATAGACACTCCTCTGGCCAACCTCATCAAAAAGAAAAAGGGAAAAACTAACATAGCACAGATTACAAAAGAAAACGGTTCCATAACCACCAACTACAATGAAATACAGAAAATCATCAGGGATTACTATGAGATATTGTATTCCCAAATATATGAAAATGCAGAATAAATGGACAAATTTATTAACATGTATGACCTACCAAAGCTAACCCCAGAAGACATAACTGACCTAAACAAGCCCATACATATACAGAAATAGAAAGGGTAATAAAAATCTCCCAACATAGAAAAGCCCAGGTCCTGATGGATTCACAGCAGAATTTTACCAAACTTTTAAAGAACATATAATACCTGTCTTCCTCAAATTATTCCAAAAAAATAGAAAAGGTGGGAACACTCCCAAATTCGTTCTACCATCACCTGATACCTAAACCAGGAAAAGATTCATCTAAGACAGGGAATTACAGACCCATCACCCTTATCAATCTAGATGCAAAAGTATTTAATAAAATTCTGGCAAACAGAATCCAGAAGCATATTAAAAAGATTATTCACCATGACCAAGTGGGATTTATGCCACAGATATAAGGCTGGTTCAACATACGGATATCAATTAATGTAATCCAACATATCAAGAAACTGGCAAACAAAAACCACATGATCATCTCAACTGATGCTGAAAAGGCCTTCCACAAAGTGCAACAACTTTTCATGATAAAAAATGCTGGAGAACATAGATATAACAGGCAAATACCTTAATATCATAAAAGCCATTTATGACAAACCTACAGCCAACATTGGGGCTGGGATTTAGCTCAGTTGGTAGAGCGCTGTGCTGCAGTTGCTAAGGTCCTGAGTTCGATTCCCAGCACTGCAAAAATGGGAGAAGGGCCTGGCAACCCACTCCCAAGGCAGTCCTGAAACAGTCAGCCATTGAAAACCCTATGAGGGTCACTATGAGTCGGATACTGACTCGACAGCACCTAACAACAACAGCAGCCAACATTATATTAAATGGAGAAAAACTGAAACCATTTCCTCTTAGATCTGGAACAATGCAAGGATGTCCTCTCTCTCCTGTTGTATAACATAGTAATTGAAGTCCTCGCCAGGGCAATTAGACAAGAGAAAGAAATCAAAGGGATACAGATTGGCAATGAAGAGGTCAAACTACACTTATTTGCAAATGATATGATTCTATACCTGAAATACCCCAAAACCTCAATGAGAAAACTTCTAGAACTAATCAACTCCTTCAGCAAAGTGGCAGGTTATAAAATCAACACACAAAAATCAATAGCTTTTCTTACACCAACTGCAAACAGGAAGAGAAGGAAATTTCAGAAAAAAATGTCTTTCACGATAGCCCACCAGAAAATTTAATACCTTGGAATCAATCTAACCAAAGACCCTACAGATCTCTACAATGAAAATTTCAAAACATTAAAGAAAGAAATAGCAGAGGACACTGAAAAATGGTAAAACCTACCCTGCTCCTGGATAGGGAGAATTAGTATAGTAAAAATGGCTACCCTCCTAAAAGCAATTTACAGATTTAATGCAATCCTCATTAAAATTCCACTGGCTGATTTTACAGAAGTAGAAAAAATGATCCAAAAATTCATATGGAACCACAAAAGACCACATATAGCCAAAACTCTTAATCTACAAAACTACTGCAGGTGGAATCACAATCCCTGATTTCAAGCTATATTATAGGGCAGTGGTAGCAAAAACACCTCCCATTTTTGTGGTGCTGGGAGTCGAACTTGAGACCTCAGAGGCTGCAGAGCGGTGCTCTACCAACAGAGCTATAAGCACCCCTAATTCCTTTTTTATTAGTTCTTATCTTTGATGCTTTTCGTTGGTTTCACTTGTAATTACTGGTTATTTTCTATATGAACATTCCCTTTTATGAGTTGCGTTCGTTGAAAGAATTCTGGACAATATCCTTAATGATCCTGTCAAAACAGTTTATTTTAGAGTGGCAAATTTTCTGAAAGTGTATTTAAATGAGAAAATTTTTTTTCTACCTTCACATAGGTTAATGTTTGAGGAAATCAAGAATAAGTATCTTCTCTCCTCCTGTTTTAAACCAATTGATAAATAAAACAAGAAGAAAGATAGAGATGGTAGTCAAAATATCACCCTGATGCTAAATCTTTGTGAAAGTTATGTGTTCTATCTGAATTGTATTGCGTCTTCCAATGCTGGACCTCGCAATTTGGCATTCTCACACACCCAACAGTTCTAGAACAGGAAAAAAAGTAGGTGCGAGTTAAGTTATATTGCCCTTATGAATTAAAGTTCAGAAGAATTAAACACATGTGGTTGGTAAGACTCCCAATAAAAGGTTTATTGCAGCATTATGCATTCAGCATATAGCAGAGCCCATGATCCATCTATGTAAGATGCTTCCTCTTTCAAAGAATTCCATCTGAGCCATCATTAGTTTCTTCCAAACATTTATAAATTCACCATGGCAGCATCTTCTTCATGAGGTCTTTAATGATGATCTCTCTTTCATGCATAGTATATTCCACATATCTGAACTCTTGTTGCCTCCTTGATTATATGTTTCTGCATTTCAGGATTGACTGAGTGACCTTTAAGTCACAAAGTCCACACTCTATGTATGAGCAGGCATTTGTAGATATCTGGTGCTGTAACTATTTTCATCACTTCATGTTATGGAATAGTATGGATTCCAAGAAATTCACCTAAGAAGGAAGTTTTACTCTCCACACAATTAAACAATCTAGAACAAATGTGTAATCACATACTGGAAGATAATTCTTGAGCCTTATGCAAAGGTATTGCAATTTTAGGTGTTATCTCCATTTTCTCTTTCTTGTTATTGAACTCAAATATAGATGTTGAGTAGCTGAGGTAGCATTTTATGTATAGGGATGGAGTTCATAGTTTAAATTATAATTTCACAAGGGCCCATGAAACTCATTTGATTTAAGGCTGGAAAGTGATGATGTTGCTTATTCTATTTCCATAAAGACCCTGCCAGTTTATACTTCATGGCTCTCTTTATATTCCAAGTAATTTTTCCCTAAGTTACTCCTGCTTGATTGTAAGCTGGAGAATAGAAAGTGGCCAAAAATGTTAGACAAACAGAATTCAGCCTTATGGGAAAGAAAATAAAAGATCTCCCTTCCCATCATTCCAGCAGCACATAAATGAAATTTTTGTCTTTGTATGGCATTTATATATCACTACTTTGCTATAATGTCTATAGTTATACCACCCTGGCTTTGATCTCAGAAGCTAAGCAGCCTGGTTAGTCCTTGGATGGCAGATGGCCTAGGAATACCAGGTGAGGGAGGTTAGGGAGAAGGACCTGGCAGCACACTCCCAAAACAATCAGCTTTTGAAAACTGTAAAAACAGCAAATAAACACTGACAATGGTACTGGGCATTGGCATAGTGTTGGGGAGTGTTTTGTCTGAATCAGACCAGACACTATGGCACTAACAACAACAACCACAACAAATTTCCTGTAAGCATACCAATGCTAGTCCTTCATTATGTTGTGGCATTGATTTATATCAACTTTAGTTTTAGTTTAGCTTTAGATTTGGTCACCATACCTTTCAAGTCATTTCTAATCTACTCTCTATGTCTCTTCTTTTGCCCGCAATTGACTTGTAGAAATTTCACTACTTTTGGAGAATTTCCCACAATTCAATTTTCCATACTGCATTCCTATGATATCTGGTCCTCTATCTTTAGTACATTGAAATTTAGATCATACTGGCCTCAGTTAGATTCAAGCTTGCACTTTTGGCAAGAATTCTCCATAGCTGGTTTTGTGTACTCCTTAATGAGTAAGGAAAATTCTGGATACTTCAATTTATGATGTTAATTGGCATAAGTGATCAGTACCTAGTTATAAAATTTTATTGGGCATTTTTAAGATGTTTATATTCTCACACTATCTTCCATATCTGCCACTTTCTTTCTTTACCTAAAAAATTAATGACTTCCCCACATTTTTCATATTTCTTTCTTATTTCTTGATTAGTTGATTGAATTATTTTTACTTCTTAATTTTACTTTTTAATTATTTTTTCTTCTTAATTATTTTGATAATGATTTGAATTGTCCTCTACATGATTTAATTAGTTCGATTTTTGTTTCATGCCTATCATGCTTTCTTTTCTTCCTGACAAAAGCATAGAAACTGTTTTCAAAATTTATTTTCCTGGTGGTGTTCTGTATCTGGGTTTTATTTTTTTTGTCTTAATCTTTTTGTTCCTACTTGGTTCCTTAAAATTTTTATGGGTCAATCCACTGAGAAATAAATCTGGAGAACAGTCCCTCTCCCAATAGCTTCAGAAAGAATAAAATACCTAACCAAGGAAGTGAAAGACATCTACAATGAAAACTTTAAAACACTGAAGAAAGAAATTGAAGAAGACACAAGAAGATAGAAAGAATTCCCATGCTCATGAATCCAAAGAATTAATATTTTGATAATGGCCATATTACTGAAAGCAATCTACAGAGTCAATGCAATCTCCATGAAAATCTCAGTGACATCCTTCCCAGAAACAGAAAAAGCAATCCTAAAATAAATATGGAAGAACAAAAGATCCTGAATTGCTAAAGCAATTGTGAGCAGAAAGAGCAATAGCAGGTGAATCACAATACTTAATTTTAAATTACACTACAGAGCCATTTTAACAGAACCAGTGTGGTAGTGGCACAAAAACAGACATGTAGACCAATGGAACAGAGTAGGGGATCCAGAAATAAACCCATGTAGCTACAGCCACCTAATATTCAACAGTGGTGCAAAAAATATAAGTTGGAGAAAAGCCAGCCTCTTCAACAAATGGTACAGGGAAAAGTGGATATCCTCGTGTAGAAGAGTAAAACAAAATCCCTCTTTCTCACCTTGTACAAAAGTCAGTTCAAAATGGATCAAAAATCTTAATGTGAGACCTGAAACTTTTAAAACTACTAGAGGAAAATGGAGAAAAGACTTCAAAACTAAGGCATAAGCAAGGACTTTCTGAAAAAGACCCTAATAGTTCAGGAAACAATAGCAAGAAGTGATAAATGGGATTGCCTGAAATTTAGTAGCTTTTGCACAGCAAAGAAGACAATTATAAGAATGAAGAGACAGCCTACAGAATAGGAGAAAATTTTTGCCAGCTATACATATGACAGGGGATTACTATTCTGAATATATGAACAACTGAAAAAAATGAAACACCCACAAACCAAAGTATCCTATCAACATATTGGCAGATGAACAGAATAGAGAGTTCTCAAAAGAAGAAATACCAATGGCCCACAATTGTATGAAAAAATGTTCAACATCCTTAGCCATTAGGGAAATACAAATGAAAACTACATTGAGATACCATCTTACCCCAGTCAGAATAACGAGCCTCAATAAAACAAGCAATAACAAATGCTGACAAGGATTAAGAGAGAAATGATATCTAGTACACTGCTAGTGGGAATGCAGTTTGGTGCAGCCACTATGGAAATCAGTATGCAGGTTCCTCAAAAACCTAAAAATAGAGCTACCATATGACCCAGGTATACATATCCAGGATAGAGGGTCAGAGAAATATAAGTCAAAATACTATAGAGATTCCAGCTCATTTCTGTTTATTGTGTTATTATTCACAATAGCCAAGCTACCAAACCAAACTGGGTGTATATCAATAGATAAGTAGGTAAAGTAAATGGAGTTTTGTTCAGCCATAAAAAAGAGTGAAATTAAGGCATTTGCTGGGAAAAGAATGGAAGTTGAGATCATCATTTTAAGCAAAATAAATCAGACCCATACAGATAAACATTGCATGCTTTCTGTCATATATATGGGTCATGAAAGTAAAGGGGGCCTATGTAGAGGGAGATAAGAGACTAAAGAAAAGGCAGAGAGGTAAAAAGAAAAGTAAAGCAGAAAAAGAAAGGAAATATTTTATTAAAAGATTAAGAATCACTAAGAATTACAACAACTTCCATGAATCCAGATATTTATAGACTAGTTTTACAAAAACAATTTCAAGTTTAACACTAGTTTTAGATTGTTCTCACTTATCCAATCTTTATAATAAAAAATATAAAAAAGAAAATACTGCGAAATGGGAAAAATTAAAAACAATGCAAAATATTATAAGTCATTATTATTATTGTTCCTCACCTTTTCTTGCAGTTATTTGGCTAATCCTTAGGGATCAAATCTATAAGAAGACATATTTGAAGGTTTTTGGCAAGTCTTCAGTGTATGGTTCTGTTTGGTGCTAGAGGAAGTTATATTGGTGCTATAGTGAGAAGAAAAATTCCACAATAAAGGTTTAAACACAAGGGATGGCTTAATGTAGGGACAAAACAAAGATTCTATTTTATTTCTGTGATGCTGAGACTTTTATTTCTATGTATCAGCTTTATATCTACAGCAGAATTGCAATACCGAGGTATCATACAGATTTGGGATTGGAAGACATACTGTCTTGGTTAGATGCCTTCAATCCCTGCCCCACTCAGCACAGTAAAACATATCTATTTAGTGTATTGTCCACCCTTGAAAATAAAGAATATTTTAGCTAAAGATGAGCATTTCAGTTTTGCCTTCTTCCTTAGACCTTTACAACTCAGTTTAGAGTTCTGGCTGGTTTTTGCCTGTATTTATTTTTCTTCATCCAACTCTGATATTATCAGGTATTATTGGGGACTGCAGTGTTGAGGCCATTTTGAATATAATATTTCCCCACACATGTTAGATTGAGCTTACTTAGCCAATTTCTGTGACTCCAAGAGGTGTTGAAAAGTAAAGATGTCACACTGAATCCAAAGGTGTGCCTGATTCATATCCTGGTATTTCCAGTTGTATGATATGCTTGTGAAAGCTGGACAGTGAAAAAGGGAGATAAGAGAAGGATGGATGCTTTTGAATTATAGTGTTGTCAATGAATATTGAATATAACATAGACTGCCAAAAGAGCCAAAAGGTCCATCCTAGAAGAAATGCAACCAGAGTGCTCCTTGAAAGCAAGGATGGCCAGACTGTGTCTTACATGTATTTTGGACATGTGATAAGGAGGGATGAATCCCTAGAGAAAGACATCATGTTTGGGGGAGTGGCAGGTCAGCCACAAAAAGGAAGACTGTCAACTAGATGGATTGACACAGTGACTGCAACAATAGGCTTAAATATGAAAAAGATCATTTGTATGGCCTGGTATCCAGTAGTGTTTCGTTCCGTTATACATAGGGTGATTATGAATCAGATCCAATTCAATGGCACTTAACTAACTGAAGAGGCAGCTGCAGTGGTTGTTATTCATTTAACATCCAATTTCTAGCAGCATGCCCATCCTGAAACACTGCCTAGGGGTCCACTTGACAGAAGATGTTATACCTACCTTCTAACACATACATGATAGATGGTGGAAATTTTTTTAAGAATTCGGAATTTACTTGATTTCTTTCATTCTCTTATTCAATAGGCATTGATTATCTTTCTTTTCAGGGTATCTTTCATGGAAATAAGAGAGATTTGTATATTCTAAGACCATTGGATTTATTAATAAAAGTCTATTCATTTCTTAACACACATACATTGTACTTATTTTACCTTTACATAAGAATGAAAAATAGCTACAATATTACTTTTTATATTCCCCACCCTAGTCTTGTAAACCTGACCTCTTTTGTGTCGATCATACATGAAATGACTATGTCCTACATCATGGCAGGCTGCTACTTTGAGAAGGCCCAGAGAACAGCAGGTGTTTTATAACATCAAGGCAGTTCTTTCTGTGGTAAATTTTATCTCTTTTCTTTAGGTCATGCATCAGAATTATAAACAAATAGTTAATTGGAAGCAGTGCCTGGAATACAATTCTGAATATCATCCTTGCTTTGTGTAAAATATAGCTCTCTCAATTTTTCCTCAGGTACTTTTGAGATTTTCATTTTGAGTTTAGGAAAAATAAAACTTTAACTAATAAAAGGATCAAAAGGGCACTTTTAGTATAAGATTATTAATACTTAGACTAGTCATAGTATATGTAGGATTTCTTTCTTTTTTCTTTTTTCTTTCTTTCGTTTCTTTATTTATTTCTATAAAAGAGCTTTGATTTTACATTTTGTGTTCATTCTTCATTTAGCGGAAATCTGGGTTCAAATAAAGAAATGTGTGAAAACTGTAGTCAGAATTTCGCTGTATAATTAATGAGTCATCATCTCCCTTAAGCAGAAAATCAGGATGTTAACCTTTCCTGACTGTGATTATTAGTTTGAAAACTCTCGACATTCTGACTTGCTATTTTCGCATCGGTAAGCTCTTGGTCTTTAGTCCTAGTGTTCATATCACAAATTTTGAATCTAAAAGATTTGACCCTAACATAAAAGCCTTCAACACCAGTCTCTTTCAGATCCATGGGGCTTTAAAGAGAAAAAGAAAAACCTTTTCCAAATGCTACTAACTTCTCCTGGCTGAGTTACTGCACTGACTTATTAATGCTTAACCATGCAGACAAAGTTGGTAACACTTTTATTTAACCAAATGACCACATTGAATTTTACGTGAATGAATTTATTTTCTCACACCACCAATACCGACTAAGTCAAATTAGGTGAATTCTGTAATGAGTGAATGAAACATAATATGTAACTCTAAATGTTTTAAACAATACAATCTCTTTAAGGTCTGCACGCAATTACATCATATGTGTTGTTTAACATTTCTAGTCAATTTCAGCACTTTTCTTTTGGTACTTTCTCTTCCTCAGTGATGCAGTTATCTCTTTCTTTTCTTACTGTTTTCACACAGTATCAAATTACTGATGAATAACATTATGCTATCTACAAAGTATCTCTGAGTCACTTTGTCATTTGTTATACAGTCAAGTATGCAATATATTTAATTCAAGCAAAAATACTACCACCACCAATTTGGACTTATTCCATTCATTGAGATTACATGACAAGTCAGGCGAATCTGTGTTTATCTTTCTGTCCTCATTATTGACATTTTACTACATGCCACTTGCCAGAATTTTAACATTAGCAAAAGTTTCCCTATTTTTCCTGCCACTGTTTCCTCCCTATCCTAATATTTTACACCATTTTGCTGCTATATGTATCTATTCAAATCACACACACACACAAAATGATTATCTCAATACTTTCTTTAAAATTTCAAACTCCCTTTTTGCATATGAGAGGTCCTTAGCTTGAGGTGTGTGGTTTTGCCATATGCTGCACCTTTTAGGTTGTTGTTAAATGCCATTGAGTTGGTGTCTGACTAATAGTGACCCTATATACAACAGGCGAAACAGTATTGTTAGTGCTTCTTTGGTATTTGGGGGGTTTTCAATGGCTGGCTGTTTCTTGGGAGTGGTTTTCCTTCTGGGTCCTTCTCAAGCCTATAGCACCTGGTGTTCCAGGGCATCTCCTATCCAAGTACTAACCAGGCCTGACCCTGCTTAGCTTCTGAGATCTGACAGGATTGGATGTCACAGTGTCATGGCTGCTGGCTTTACCTTTTAGGTAGGTTCCCTTATCTATCTATTGTTGTTGTTGATGTTAGGTGCCATCGAGTCAGTTTCCGACTCATAGCGACCCTTATAGGGTTTTCAATGGCTGACTGTTTCTGGATTGCCTTGGGAGCGGATTGCCAGGTCCTTCTCCCATTTTTGCGGTGCTGGGAATTGAACTCAGGACCTCAGAGACTGCAGTGCAGCACTCTACCAACTGAGCTAAATCCCAGCCCCTCCATTATCTATAGTCTGAGTGAACCTTCTGTTTTTTGTTTGTTTGTTTTGTTTTGTTTCATTTTTTGTTTTGTTTTACTGAGGGGACTGAATCCAGAGCCTCACACATACTTTTGCAAGGGCTCTACCAATGCACTGCACCCCCAAATCCTTTTTAAATTTTTACCTTGAGACAAGGTCTCACTAAATTATGCAGGCTGCCTCTGGCCACAAACCTAGGATGCTCATGCCTTTGCCTCTGGAGTAGTTGGAATTACATGTGTGAGCCACCACACTGGACCTCAACTCTTCTGTACTTTTAATAAGACAGAAACATAGAACCAAGGAGAATTCTGGTTTTGCATTTGGCAGGAGCAGAAGTTTAACACATTTAAACATACCTGTGGTGTCACCTTTCTGGAAGAGTTGATAAATAAAGACAAATTCAAGTTGGAAGTCCAAAAACCAAGCAATTCAGCCTAGATGCCTCACATCTCACCGCATCTGAAGGAGGATGTTCCAACAGCAGTGTAAAGTCTTAAATGGTTCAAAAGCCAACATAACACATGGCAATAGAGTCCAACAGGTAAATCTGTGGTTGAAAATCCGGATGTAGTACTATCTTTAGGCTATAACAACCACTTCATTCAATTTAAATTTATTCCGGGGAATAGTAAGTGGAACACGGGTCCTGGATAATTAAAAGACCAGTAGTGAGCATAAAATTATATTTAGCATTTGTATTAGTCAAATTGTATTGCTTTAACAAGCAACTTGGAGATGCTAGGGACTTACAACAGGAAATATTCACTTCTTGCTTCTAGGTCTGCACATTAGCTCTGTGTTACATCACATGCCTTCTTGTCCAGAATCCAGGCGACTCCGTCAGTAGCTGGATTCTGCTCTCTTGGCAGAGGAAAAAAGCAGCCCATTTCAACCATGCAACCCCTTTAAAGTGTCTACTCAGAGAGTGTATATCACATCTGCTGATAAAAAATATTTACCTATCAAGAGATCTGTTAAGAATCAGAGTGAATTATATTCTTAGAGAGGATAGAATGTATACTTAGGAACAATAACATCTATCACAGATATCAAACATAATATACTTTCTGATTCTCCCCTACCCATCACCTAGAATCCATCATTTTTCAAAACACTATGTATAATCAATCCTGTCTTGGGGCAATTTGAATATTATATGTGTTCAGACACTGTCTGATACTAGATAATCAACTATAAGAGAATGAGTTACAATTTTCAAGCAATATATATTTATTTGTTTTAATTGATTATATGCATTGGTTATATCTTAGATTACTAGAGAAAAATGTAAACTTGCCATACATTTTATATGTACATATGTATGTATATGATATGTATTTCTTCATTTTATGTTATTAAAATGTATTCTCTCTTTTTATTTTCTTTGTGTGTATTATGTGTGTATGTGTGCATGTGAGCATGTGCACATGTGTGCTGGGATTGAATCCAAGGCCTTGAGTATGTTAGGCTAGCCCTCTACATTTAGCTGCATCCCCAACCCAAAGAGTATTCAAATATCATTTGAATATTATTTTTCATTCTTCTTTCTCTGTACACAAGGTTGCCAGTTGGTAGGCAAGGTGGATGCACTGGCCAATATATTGTTTCATATAATACTTTAGAAATTTCCTTGTGCTTCTAGGTTAAATGAATATTATAATTTATATATATTTTGTGTGATAATCTTTATAAATATTCTTTGTAGAATTTATCATTTATAATATCACAAATATAGATTTTATGGAAAACTGTTATACCATATCCAAAATCTCAAGGTAAGTACGTTATTTTAAAGTCTGGGGTGGATTACTAATTTTCAGTTGCAAGAAATTCTATAGATTTTGACAATTTAATAAAGTTTCATTGAACTCTATTAAATATTTGACTTTTGTTTTCAAGTTTAGGCATTTATCCAGAAGACATTATACAGAGATTGGATTCCCTGAGCTTCAAAGAGTTATATGTATGCACAAGTTAAATCTCTGAATAGGTTAGAATAGGGCTCTACAACAGACCCATTTGAACAGAAAAAAAAAAATAGAGATAATTGTGGAGTTTAAGAGTTGCAGCAAATTTGAAAAATGAAACATTTCTTTGATCCTAATTAGCAATTTGTTTCCCATGACAATTTTTTCTGTGTTTTTGTAAGTCTTCTTATCATTGTTCTGCTAATCCTGAGAAGTCATAAAATAATGTTGACATATTCATGAACTGATAAGTAAAACTTCTATTGTAACATTTAGTTCCTATGTCAGGAAAGTGAAATTTGGAGAATTATTTACTTTTCCACCTATCATCAAATATCTTGGGATGGAACAGTATTTTAAGTCAATGTATGTAATTATCTAGTTTGTGAATTATTCCCCTGATGCTTAATTTGTTAATAACTAGCAAACCAAAGGAAATTTATCTAGTGTGTTGTTAATTGGCCAGCAATACAAAAGAAGTAAATATTTTATGTATTTATTTCACTTTAGGATAATTGTGCTAAATACAATTTCAAAATAAACTGATGAATGGAATTATTCAATGAGATAATGATCCTGTAGAAAGGGAAGATTTTATTTCATGTGATCTCCCATTTGCTAACTTTGTATGTGTCCCATAGTAATTTTGTTACATATTTTGCAGGGTTTTTTTTCAGGTATGTAATAATATTAAAATCCATAAGCCTCCAGATTATGTACTAGTTGTTAATATTAATTGATAGTATTTTTGGAGGGGTGAGAAGATAGGACTTGTGATTGAGCATTGACTAAGAACATATTGACTAAATATTAAATAATCAGAAAGACAACCAGTCAAATACAAAACCTATTGATTATATGACAGATCTAGGAAAAGGACATTGGCAGACATGCTACTTATATTCTGGAGGGAATATAAATATATGTAATGCATATATATATATACACACACACACGGAGAGAGAGAGGAGAAATAGAAGGAAAGAGAGGAGAAGAGAGAAGTGAAGAGGAGAAGAGAGGAGAAGAACGAGAAGAGAAGGGAAGAGAAGAGAAGTGAAGAGAAGTGGAAGGGGATGAGGAGAAGGACAAGGATGAGGAGAAGGAGGAGGAAGAGGAGAAGGAGGAGGAGGAGAAGGAGGAGGAGGGGAAATTAGAAGAGATTGACAGAAGAAAAAAAAAAAAAAAGAGGGGAGTAAAAGAAATCCAGAATTTGATGGCAGCATGTCAAAGGGATATAAGAACCAATCTGACCAAACTCTCCAAAGGTCAAACCTGTAATTGTTTGACCAATGGAATAAATTGTTGTTATTGTGTGCTGTCAGGTCACGTTGCTATGAGCTGAACCCTCATAGGGTTTTCAAAGGCTACTTGTTACAGAATTGCTTCAGGAGTGAATTGCCATGTCCTTCTGTTTTTGCAGTGCTGAGGATCAAACCTGGGTCCTGACAGTGCAGTGTGGTACTCTGCCAACTGAATTAAACTCCATCCCTGATGGGATAAATGTTGTTGTTGTTGGGTGCCATCGAAACACTATTGTCAGTGCTTCTCTGCTGTTCATAGGGTTTTCGGTGGCGGATTGATTTTTTTTTTTTTTTTTTTTTTTTTTGAGGTGCAGTGGGTTGCCAGGTCCATCTCCCAAGCCTACAGCACCTGTGTTTCCGTGCGGTCTCCCATCCAAGTACAAACCATGCTCGACGCTGCTTAGCTTCCGAGATCTGACAGGAGCGGATGCCACAGGGCTATAGCTCCACGCACCACAAACTAGGTGATTTAATAACAGAAATTTATTATCTACTACATCTGAGAGTTTTGAAATCTGAACTAAAGATGTGGCCAGGCAGTCTCTGAAGGTCCTAAGGAAGGACTCTTCTGTGCTTCTTTCTAGCTTCCAGTGGTTACCAGCATTCCTTGGCATTACTTGGTTTGTAGATACATCATTCAAATCTTTGAATCTGGCATTCTCTCTTATGAATGTGTCAATTTGTTTCCAAATTTCCTTCTTGTTATAAGGATGCCAGTAATACTGGATTTAGCACCCAACCTAATCCTATTCGACATCATCTTAATATAATTAAACCTGCAAAGACTCTATTTCCAAATAAGGTCACAGTCATATGTTCTCTGTGTACATGGGTATTTAGAAGGATTATTCAAGCCAATATAATGATATTAGATTATTACCCAAAGTATCAAATATATATATGAGTACATAGGATTAAATCACTTTCTTTTTCTGTACTGAGTGGGTTGAACCCAGGGGCTTACATATATATGCTAGGCAAGTGCTATACCACTAAACTACACCTCCAGCTCCTTTTACTTTTTTTTTTTTATCTTGAGACAGATTTTAAGTTATGCAGGCTGCCTCTAGTCTTCAACTTCTGATCCTCCTGCCTCAGCTTCTCAAGTGGCTGGGATTACAGGTATGCACAGGGTGCCTAGCTAAATGAATACTTAAATGAGGTAAATATATGGGGGAAAATGTATAAATCCTTTTTTCAAAAAGATTCCAAGTTCATACGTGGATACTACCCCTCTAAGACATAGATCTTAATTCTCAAATCCACTTTCCTTCCCATCACACACACTCATACACACTTTGAGTTTGTAATGAGTTCAATGACTTATATGCAATGAATAGAATCTTGAAAATAGAAACGTAGTAGCTTCACAGTGGTGCCACCTAGCAAACAGGATCTCAATCAAATGACCAAGGCTAAAATGCCCAGTGATGCTGCATGAGAACATGGACACCAGATGATAATGTGAAGAAGTTACAGATCATTTTTTCTCCAAGACATATAACCCCAGAGTAAATGTGAGAAAAATATCAACTTAGTCCATAATGAGGGAAATTGTACAGAATCCAGGCCTCTACTCAGCAAAACTATAGTTGTTGGTGTTAAGTGCCATAAGACATTAAAATCAAAGGACTGAAAAACTACTGTAGACCAGAGAAGATGAAGGAAGGCTAAATGCAAGGTGGTACTATAGAATCAATTCTGGGACATTAAAAAAAAATAAAACAGTAGTGTAAAAACTGGAGAAATCTAAATAAAGTCTCCAGTTTACATGATAGGAAAATACCAGTAGTGATTTAGTTTTTATAATTTTACTATGACAACGTATGATGCCCAAACCTGGCAAACTGCATGAGGGAGATAGGGGAAATTAATGTATTACTTTTTAAATATTAATGAAATCTAAAATTATTCTAAAATAAAGAAGTTTATTTTTTAAGAAAAGGATCAGGTATTTGTAAAGAAAAACATGAATCATTGCTTAGTATATGAGACTTCAGGGATATAACTCAGCAAAGAGAAGTTTAGAAAATTTCTACTGGGCTGATGTAGTGTACTGACTTCATTGTTTTCTTGGGTCAGGAGCATTAATTGATCTTAAAGTAGTTTTCTCAGATTTGTGTGCCTTTCAATGTGATTACATATTGATATTGTGAACAAAATGGTAAGCAAAAAGTTCACTTTTACCTAGGTTATACACAAAATTTGAAAATACTCTGAATTTTTTCCTGGTACGTTTCAAAGAGTAGAAGAAATGGAAAGTTACTTTTAGAAGAGTTTAATTCAAACTGAGGATATGAGAAAAATTATTAGCACCAAAAACTTTTCCTCTTCCCACTTTAATTAACAAGAGAATTAAATTCTACCTTTTATGCTTAACTTATAATTTCTCTGAGTAAAAGTTTACTCCCAGTCCCTCTGAATCTTTCTCCAGAACTTTATATAATGTTTTACTTAACAGAAGTGCATGTACGAATACTAACTGTCAGATTTGTGGCTTTGACTCTCAAAACTCTTACCAAGTTAGTCCTGGAGAATTATTTACTTTAATGTTAATTATAATTCTTATTTTTCAGTCACCTAATGTCCTGGAGTAATTTTTAATTTTTCTAGTTGTTAGGTACCCTAAATCATCAAGGTATATGAACTCTCTGAAACAAAATTATAGAGAAATCCAGTCATTACTGATAGCTAACTTCTCATGGAAAAGTTTGAAGTAGAACTAGATTATTCAAATAAAAAGTGACCTAGTTTTTAAATGAAATTCCATTTGGAAGAACTTTTGGAATGAATAAAAACAAAATCCTTTCTTTTCAATCTATTTTGTCTGGACTTATTCAAATTCAACTACTTACTATCTAATTTTAAATTTCTCTATGTAAAGATACTCATATGTATGTCTGAGGTGCCCATCTACCTAAAATGCTTACTGAACTATTGAAATGATTTCCAAAAACATACAACAGTCTAGCATTTGGGAAGAGATGAATATATAACTTTAAAAAATTATTAGTGTACATTAATTTTAAAATAATGGGAACATTGTGATATTTCCATATATGTATATAACATATTATTATTGTTGTTATTATTGTTCTTAGGTGCCATCGAGTCAGGTCCTCATAGGGCTTTCAATGGTTCTTTAGAGATCACTTCGAGAGTGGATTGTCATGTCCTTCTTCCATTTTCTGATTGTGTGGGATCACACACCCAATGCCTCAGAGAGCTCAGAGCAGCACACTGCCAACTGAGCTAAACCTCATCCACATATAATTACTATTAGCAGAGACAAAAGTTGAAAATCCATAAGTTCATGGACAAATTTTCAAGTGATACGGTAAGTGCAATTCAGTGCAAATGTATTATCAGGCATACATTTAATTTAAAAAGATATTTGCACAGATAGGTTGAAAAGAAAATGTTAAATAGATGTTTTATCTGCCACTTGTTGAGTTGTTTAGGAAACAAAAATACTCCTTTTTGAAAGTTTTTTTTCCTTTTATTGATAAATGTTGGTGGGGTATACAGTAATCAGCATTTGCTATTTCCATCGTGCAACTTTTATATCATTTTTGCTTATACTTTCATCAACTTACATAATTTATGGAACCCTTTGATTAATATGTAGTAAGACTCTTGAGCAATTATGGATTGTATTTCCCTATTTTTCCCATGTATTCATAAGGTTGCATCATTTAATTTGAGATTATCATCTCCTCCTTTATCCCTCTACATTGTTTCTCCTCCACTTCCCACCTTCAACAGCCTTTGCTTCTCCCTGCTAGTCTTCTTCCCCCTTCTTTCTACTCTTCTTATATTTTCCCACCCTAGCTAAATCTGATTGTTCATTTTTATATATCTATGTATGCATAGTTTTTTATTATTACTTTATGTAAGATTTAGCTATCACATATGAGTGAGAACATACTGCATTTTGCTTTTGGCGCCTGGGTTCCTTTGCTTAAGATGATATTCTCCAGGTTCACCCATTTTGCTACAAATGACATTATTTCATTCTTTTATATTGCTGAATAATATTCCATTGTGTATATGTATCACAATTTTTTTCATCCATTCTGTTGATGGGCATCTTAGTTGATTCCATACCCTTGCAATTGTGAAGAGTGCTGCATTAAATATGGAGATGCAAGTATCTCTGTGGTATGATGATTTGTCTTCCTTTAGGTACAGTCCCAGGAGTGGTATTGCTGGGCTGTGTGGCAGTTCTATTCTTAGTTTTCTGAGGTATGTCCATATTGATTTCCAAAGTGGTTGAACTAATTTACAGTGTAAGTGGGTCACTAGCAGTTGTAAGTGGGTTCCTTTTTCTTTGCACCCTCACCAGCATTTTTTATTATTTGTTTTGTTGATTTTGGCCATTCTTACTGGAGTTAGATGGAATCTTAGTGTTGTTTTCATTTGCATTTTCCTTTTGGCTAGGGATATTGAGAATTGTTTCAAGTGTTTCTTAGCCCAATGAACGTCTTCATTTGAGAACTGTCTGTTCACTTATTTTGCCCACTTATGTATTGGGTTATTTGTTGCCTTAGAATTTGTTTTCTAAAGGTTTTTATATATTCTAGAAATTAGTCCTCTGTCAAATGAGTAGGATGCAAAGATTTTCTCCCATTCAATGTGATCTCCCTTAACTCTGTTGATTATTTCCTTTTCTGTACAGAAGCTTTTTAATTTCATGTAATACCATTGAGACAAAAATGTATCTTATCAATCTAAAAGGCATGGGCCTTACATAAGAGGATATATAATTTATAAGCTGTTTTGCTGCATAGATTGTAATAGAAATAATAATTATACACAGGAAATTTTCATTTTGAGGAATTAAAATTATCATCTGAGTGGGACACAAATTGATGGCACCTAACAATAACAATGTAGAATTTTAGTGTATAATGTCAAGATCTATGAATGAGACATTTAACCAAATCTATAATTCCCCTTCCAAACACTGATCCAACCTAAACTATCAGTGAGAATTTATTTCTCCGCCCCAATGAATCATGAGAAAAAGAAACAATTGGCATAAATAAATGATGAGGAAAGATAATCATAGGAAGAAGGGGTAAAAAAATTGGATGGTTTTCTGTACATACAGACTTCTGTGAAACACAAGTTTTAGGCATGATTTTGAGAAAAGTGGAGAAGGCAGAAGTAGACCAAGAGAAAATATGAACATCAGAAAAACAAAAGGATATTAAAGATTAAAATAAAATAGTAGAAATAAGTAGATAGCAAATTGAACTAAAGAAAATTCCAAACAAATCATTGTCTTGAGCAATCAGTTTAGAAGAACATCAGTATAATTTTACTTCATCTTTAGTTAGAAGTCATTTCCTACTACAGAACTATTTTTTGCTGATCCCATGGGTTATCGCCTCTGACAGATGTAATGGAATTTCTGCATGAAATGTATATAGAACTGGAAGACTAATTTTAAAGGCTAGATTTCAATGAGAATTAAATATTTCGTGTCCATCAATAGTAAATTTATAGCCATTTTGAGGAGTGACACCTCATATATTTGACCATCTTCTTTCACTTATTTCACCAATTATATTTCATTTACTTTCCAGCATTGATCTGGTAAACACAAGTTTGTCTGAATTTTCCTTGCCTTGAATCCTCTTTGAATTGACAGAAGTGATCAAACAAATGACACCATGGCACTATGGAAAGAAGAAAAAATTACATCAGAAGTGAATCAAAAAGAAAGAAGGTAAAATTTATGCACCAAGATGAATCAACAAATGTGGAGGGCAGCAATAGTTTAGGGAGCATTCCTGAGTGCTTCATAAGGAGCAAAGATGGTAGAACTCTTCCTTCATCTGTGTTTAAGCAAAGCTATGGTTTGTAGTCTCTAAGGTCCCGAGTTCAATTCCCAGCACCACAAAAATGGGAGAAGGGCCTGGCAATCCACTCCCAAGGCAATCCCGAAATAATCAGCCGTTGAAAACCCTATGAGGGTCGCTATGAGTCGGATACCGACTCAACGGCACCTAACAACAACAACAACATGGCTTGCCAGCAAAGGTTTTTGCTCTGGGGCCCTAAGCCCAAGAACTATTCTCAAATTCTAGTAGGCAAGTGATTGATCTTCATAACCAAGTTACCTAGTGGAGATGTTGGGCTCTCAGAGAATTGGAGCTTCCTTTAGCATAACTCTAGACTCTTACACACAAAAAATTCAATTAAGAGGCAGAAGAACACTTCCTTTAGCAGTAGAATACACTAGACTACAGCCTATGGGAGGCTCCTGCTCTCTAACTTCCCATTTTTCCCCCATGGGTTCTTCAAAAACATGAGCCTGTCAAAACATCCCCCTGACTTCCCTACTTACACAGAACCTTTGGTCAACCTTCTCAGTCAGGTGAGAGGCCTGGTGGGGAAGGAATATTGAACAAAAGCACACAGAATCATCACTTAAATAACTAGACATCCAAGAATCTTGAGAAAGTTGAAGAACACCAACAATATGAAGGACAAGTTCTAATAACAAACAAAACAAACTGATCCATATGTTTTTAGGCCTAATGGAAATTGTTTAAAAGGCTTTTCAGCAGGGCAAAAGTATGATATTACGTGAATTTGGGGAAGGTCACTTGACGGCAGTAGGAAAATTAATTGCAGAGAAACTAGAACATCAGAGCCTACAGCTATAGCGCCCTGACATCAGATTTCATCAGATCTTGTAAGATAAGGATTGTGCCTGGTTAGTTGTTGGAGGGGAGACTGCCTGTAAACACTGGGTGCTGTAGGCTTGGGAAAAGGACCAAGCAGCCCACTCCCAAAATAGTGAGCCATTGAAAACCCTATACATAGCAGAGAAGTACTTACAATAGTGCTGGTGTGCAACAACCTCTAATGGTGCTGTTGTTGTTGTTTGTGCCATAGAGTTGGGTCTGACTCCTAGCAACCCAATATACAACAGAAAGAAACATTATCTATCACTGTGCCATGCACCCAATCTTTTAACGTTAGAGCTCATTGTTGCAGCACTGTATTTCCTCTCGTTTTGAGTCATGCCACACTGGCAAATGGAGGTTCTAGGCCCTTCACTCCATTCCCATCATTAAGATCAACTCTACTTTGAGGAGGGAACTCTTCTTCATTTGTTTCTTGAATGCCTTCCAACCTGTGGGGCTCATTTTTCAGCACTATATTTGACAGTGCTTCTCTACTATTTATAGGATTTTCAATGGCTAATTGTTTTGGGAATGGGCTGCTGGGTCCTTCTCCCTAGAGTGTCTCAGTCTGGAGACTCAGCTGAAACCTGTCCATTATGAGTGGCCCTACCGGTATCTGAAATACTGGTGACATACACAGCTTTCTGCATCACAGCAACATTCAAGTGCCCATGCATGAAAAACTAACAGACTTGGGGAATGTTTCATGGACTGTGGATAAAAATGGTATCTGTCATGGTTTGAACCTAAAATGTTCCTCAAAGGTCATGTGTCTGAACATTTGATTCCCAAATTATGGCACTGTTTGAGGAGGCTATGGGACTATGGGAGGCATGTTGCAGCATTGTGGAAGTCAACCACTGGGGGCAGACTTTTGGAGTTTACCCGAGATTCTGGGTTCCAATTGGGCTCTTCTGCACCTGATCCACCATGTTGTGAAGTTGTCTGATGCATGGCCTGTCCTGCTGCCATGCCTGCACAGACTCTGTGGACTTAAATTCTCTTATTGTAACCCCTCAAAGAATCATTTCTCCCATAAATTTATTTTTGTTGGGTTCTTTGCCACAGTGACATATCAGCTAACACTCTAATAACAATAATATCAAAATCTCCGCTTTTTTTCTCATTCCCATTTCAATCTATTTAACACAGGCCTAAAACCTTAAATATTTTCTCAGTTACATCTTAAATTTCTCAAACTGTCTTTTGAGTTTTAAAATAAAGCTATGTGTTCTAATAAATTCTAGTTATAATCTTAATTTATCTCTTTTTGTCTCAGTTTTCTCCTAAATCTAAAGCGATCCTTCTTCTAGCTGTGCCTTAAAAAGATGCTGGTAGAGATGGATTAATAGATTTGGACATTTTAATCACCCAACTTAATGTTAGTTTATCACATATGTTCAAATTTCTTTGGATCTTTATCTAGAATAACACTAACACTTGTACTTCAAGTATAAAAGACAATGGCACAAAACCATAAAAAGGAAAAATATTACTTTATCATTGATGATGTTTAAGAATCTTGGGAAGTATATTGGATTTCTCAGCATTCTAGAAGGCAGAGGATGTGCAGTTGTATGAAGATATCCCAACAAATATTTTACAAAATTTGAAACTCTGTTAATTTCAGTTTCAAGAAAGTAGTTAACATTTTGTTATTCTTGAGTATTGTGGCTGATTTCTACAAGAAATTGTTGTTGTTAGGTGCCTTTGAGTCTTGTCTGACTCATAATGACCCTCATAGGGTTTTCAATGGCTAATTCTTTCAGAACTGAAATTAGTGCTAACTTAAAGCTAGAGAAAATGTTTTATGGCTGCATTTTGTTATGTCTTATAGTATTTGATAATTAAGATAGATTAAATTTGCATAATGCTCCTAACTTTGAATACATTCAAATTTATTAAACCATCTCTATTAATATTTTCTTAAGACACAACTAGAAGCACAATGTCATTCAATTTAGGAGAAAACTGAGACACAAAGAGATGAAACAATCATCTCCAAAACACATGAATGAGAAGACCATGACTAGAAAGCCAGTTTTATGATTTATAAACTTCATCTACTTTACTTAGAAATCGGTAAAATAACTATTTGAGCTATAAATAAAGGTCAGAAAAGGCATGGCAAGGGTGTGACTTATGAAAAGTCAATATTTTCTCAATAGTCTTCCACAAGACCCTGAGCCCTTCACAGTTTCAGACAACACACTTGCCTCAGAAAGTCCCAGTCGAATGCAAATGCACAGTTTCTGACTTGCGTAGTACTAATATACAGAATACCTTCTTTCCTGGTACACTTTCCCCACACACCAGTGCCTTACAGCTGTAGAAATGGGAAATACAATGAAGACAAGTCAGCCTTTTTAGAGATTCTGTGGTTAAAAAGTTAAGACTCAAAAAGCTGCTGAAATCAGGATCATTAGAGACAAAATGATCCAGAGGCAAAAGTCTAGATTTGTGTGATCTGCCTGTAATTTAACTGAAAATAAAAGTTTTCATGCCTGCAGTCGTACCACTGTGGCATCTGATCCCATCAGATCTCAGAAGCTAAGTAGGATTGGGACTGGTTAGTACTCGGATGGGAGACAACCTGGGAATACCAGGTGCTGAAGGCTTGGGAGAAGGACCCAGCAGGCCACTCCCAAAAAACAATTTGCCATTGAAAACCCTATGAAGAGCAGAGAAGCATGACAATAATGTTTTGTCTGTTGTACATAGGGTGGCTATGAATCAGACACCAACTTGATGGCACCTAACAACAACAACAACAACAACAAAGTTTTACATATTATTTAACATATTATTGAACAAATTACATATATAAACATTTTTATTTTATTTTGGTTTATTATGTTGTGTGATGATGCTACACATTCATGGCTTATTTGTGTCACACCTATTCAAACCATCCTCAACTTTTGGGAATTTAAAGGACTGGTGATAGTTACTTATACTTTCACAAACTGGTGGAAAATAGTATGCTCAGATTATTTCTTTTAACAAACCTGAAGTCCACTGCTCTAGGCTCAGGAAACTGGGGGAAGAGATAGGCAGGCAAGGGCCAGAGCTACTAAACATCAAATCAATTTTGAGATTCATTTCTCCTTGTTTTCTCTGAACTTAGAAACACAGTGACCATATATAATATTATTTCATAGAAAAATCTATAAACAAAATTCCTTAATGGGATGGATATTTGCTTTCATGTAGGATACATATTATATTGATATTCTTATTACATTATAGTTCATAAGACACAGAATTGTAGTCTAGAAAACTTAGATGAAAATGCACAAAATCTATAAATTAGACATTTTCTAAAAATCCTACCTTCTTAACTAGTGACTTAGGAGGCTGATACAGGATAGCAGATTTTAGGTCATAGGCAGCCTGTGCAATTTGGTGACACCTGCATCTCCATGTTCAATGCTGCACTTTTCACAATAGCAAGGATATGGAATCAACCAAAGTGCCCTTCAACAGAAGAATGGATAAAAAAACTATGGTACATACACACGATGGAATACTACTCAGCAATCAAGAAAAATGAAATAAGGTTATTCACAGCGAAATGGATGGAATTAAAGAAAATTATTTTAAGTGAATGAACCCAAACTCAGAAAGAGAAACACCACATGTTCTCACTCCTATGTGGGAGTTGAATCAAAATTATAAGAAGGAAAAATCCTACTCAAAGGTCGGATCAAAATAATAAAAAAAAATGCTAAGAATGGTGCCAATATAAATGGTCTAGAAAATGCATGCAATTGTTCTGACAAGATAATAACAAAGTTCACTACAGAAAAGTTTCTATCTTAAACAGAACTGGAACCCAAGTACATATAGAAAAATATTACCAAGTAAATGATAGAGAAGACTTAGATGGGGAGAGCTGGAGGGAAGCATACAAGAGGGTAAGGGGGCACCTACATGAATAATGTACATCAAAATGCATATATGGAAATGCCACAATGAAAAGCATATCAGAATGAATCACATTAAGGTGTACATTAAAAATGTCCAATAAAAAAGGAGTAAAACCTTGAAGAATATACTACAATATATATTCAAATAATACAAAGAGATGTAGAAGATAACACACACAAAAAAAATTACTATTTCCTCTCATTTATATAGGGCCAGGCTTGGCAAATTATAATTTTCATGACAAAATAGACCTAAAAGATCTCAGGTACTATCTCTAGGCTTCCATTTCAATTTGGATTTCATAAGGAAATTCAGAATGCATGCCCAAATGAAAGCACCATCTTTATTTGTAGGAAACAAGTGGACAATGTGAGAAACCTCACAAAGTGACACTATAAAAGAGTGGAGCACAGCTCTGCCTTATAGAGAGTGAGAGAGAGAGAGAAAAAAAGAGCCCAGCAGGTGTGTGCACAGAAACGTGTGTGTTAAGATTAGAACAATCTTCATTTGCCTAAATGTTACATTACATGAACACATAAAAACTTGCCTGCATCTTTAAAATGAAAACATCCATCCCACATTCAGTTAAGCCTCGATTAGCCACAGTAAAATACCAGTCTGACTTTGTCCCATCACCCAACAGGCTCCTAACTCACCTTTTGATAGTCACATTTAATGCTAATTTTAGTCATAATCCAAATATTTTTTAAAAATAGAAAATTTACCAGGCATGGTGGTGCACGCCTGTAATCCCAGCAACTTGGGAGGCAGAGGCAGGAGGATTGTGAGTTTGAGAGCTGAGGCGATCTGTGTACTTATCGAGATCTTGTCTCAAAATAAAATAATAAAAATGGACTGTGAGTGCATCCCATGGTACAGCATTTGCAAACTATGTGTGAGGCCCTGAGTTCATCCCTCAAGTACCACAAAATAAAACGAAAAGAAAAATTGATTTTTAAGGAAATTCTTTGAGAAGCAAATACATAAGTTTTATCTCTATTGCTGTATTCACTATATATAAAATAGCAATTACTGAATATATTTAAGCAACTCTGATGAAAAATATCTTTAACTTTGGGGATCAGCACTACAATATATCTAACTGCTCTGTAAAGAGTTGATAAAAAGTTTAGAGAATCATTTCTAGAACCTTGTCTTCAATCCTAAATAAAATTTCAACTGGATAGATGTCATTTGGCTATATCCAAAGGTAATTAATAAAATTTGCTTGCAGTTATGTGTGTTTACAAAATATAGAAATATAAAGACCAGATTTTTCTTACTGGAAATTTTCTTAGTTGTTCAGTTACTTGGGTTGAGTGGTTGGATGTCCAAAATTCCAACTGATACTAGTAACACAATGTCAGAAATTCTTTCTCCACTCTGCCTTACTGTTCCAGTTAAAAAATCGTTGTATTACATTTCTGCTAATAAAAGCCTTTCTAAGGATTCTGTATCACTTTTTTTTTTGCAATACGCATTCACATCCTTCAATGAAAGTTGCTATTATCAGAGCAATATACTCTTACTATTTATTTATTACAACAGCTCTCATGACTGCTTACCCAGGCAAGCACTAGAAATATCTAACTCATTACCACTACATAAAATAGCATGGGGTATTTTCAGAATGCAAGAGATCAGAACACATGTTTGAAAGCTGTTCATGTCCCCGTTTCTAGAGGAAAGAATTGCTCTTAAACAAGCAATGCTAACTTAAACTGCCAATGAGGATGTATTAGATTCTTAGCGAAAAAATTGCTCAGCAAAAATCTTGTTGGAAATGCCTGTTTGTTACCTTTGTTCCACTTAAGATCTGAACACCCTTGAATGTTCTTAAGCCAGCTTCTAAAAGAAAACTGACCCAGATGGAATCAGAAATTGAAAATGCCTATTGACTTACTCAGCTGGAAGTTGATCCTTGGTTGCTATTTAAATCTACTGCTTAAGTGTCAGTATACATGTTGTATTCCTTATCACGATTCGGGGGGCAGATATTTGGGTCAAAATATTCTTACCCATTCTGTAGCTATTGTGGGCTTTATAATGTTTACAAAGAGCTGTTATAATAACCCAAGGATGTGAAGAAAAGTGTAGCACATTCAAGAATCTGACAGTTAAAACCAAACAGTTGTCCAAAGAGCACCTTGTGGTTTAAGGGAATAACACCCATGATGATAATGGCATTTGTCACATTCAAGCAGCTGTATTCATGAGAGTAGAAGTGACTACCCTCTTACACACCCAGTTACTACTTTGAACTCACGTCTATATTTTGGCTCCCTTGGCAACAGCACAACAATAACAACTGGAGTCAAAATGGTTATGTCAAGACAAGGACATTTTTTGACAAAGCAAGAGCCCTAACTTTCAATAGAAAGAGAGGCAGGAACAAAACATTTTTGGATTGTGCCCATACTATTGCTTATACACTGAAACTCTAGGATGGGCATTATAATAAATGAATGAATGAATGAATAAATAAATAAGAGCACTGTTTTTTTATAAGCTTAACAATTTTCTAGAGCTGTTCTTTTGTGAAAAAGCATCTCAAGAAATTGTTGTTGTTGTTGTTAGGTGCCGTCAAGTCGGTATCCGATTCATAGCAACCCTCATAGGGTTTTCAATGGCTGAGTGCTTCAGGATTGCCTTGGGAGTGGATTGCCAGGCCCTTCTCCCATCTCAAGAATGGGGCCGTTCAATTAGGAGACTATTTTCCTTTGAAATGAACTGTGAAGGACATGCTGTTCATCAGTTTTAACCACATTAATGTAAGAATCCACATAATCGTCAAGATGAAAGGGATTGTATTCACTAATGAAAATAGACAAAATCCATTGCTCACCTTTCCCCTGTTGGTTTATTTCTCCTGACTGGCCAGGAATCTCTCACATTTTGGTAAATGGTCAAATTGTATTTCCCCAAACTCATGACATGAAACACATTTCATGTCCTTTTGACTTGCTTTATTTGGTGAAATGGAAGGTGAAAAACACATGTCACTTCTAGATGGAAGCTTCAAAAGATGATTCAATTTGCTATTGTACATTTCCATTGGCAAACAAACCAGCATCATTCCTGATGACAGAACCTTTATCAGCTTGGAGTGAGAAGACATGGAATAGAGTTCCCAGTTGTTCAGTAATGAACATTTGGTATGAGAAGTAATTATATCCTTGTTGTCCTCATCCACTGCCATTTTAGAGATAACGTCTCAGTGTAACCCAGCCTATCGGTGGCAGTTAGATTTGTAGGCAATCAAAGAACACCTTTCTTTATTCTTTTCATAGAATCAGAGGCTATAATGAAGAAAATACTCTTTAACAACCACAACAAAGAGATGGACTGTTTCTGTCCTGGCTAGAGGTCATGTATAGGATTAAGAATTTATGATCAGTCCATGTTCTTCAGATAGAAACACAAGTTCACACTTAAAGCATCTAGATTAACCTTTACTGCCTGGGGTATCCAGAAAAAAAATTGTTCTATCTTAGTATCTTATAAACCAATCCACAATTTTGTGAAATAATATTCACCATCAGTCAGGCATGGGAGAAGGACCTGGCAACCCACTCCCAAGGCAATCCCGAAATAGTCAGCCATTGAAAACCCCATGAGGGTCGCTATCAGTTGGATACCAAATTGATGGCACCTAACAACAACAACCACAACATCAGTCAGACAGATCTCTCAAACTTTCCTTTCTGTTAGCCTTTTTCTCTCATTCACATTCCATCTTTACTCTTTATATCACTTTCCTTTTATTTTACTTATATAGTATACTCCTGTCAACAACATGAAGTGATTATAACCACTCTATGTAACAGATTCTGACAAAGCATTTGTATTTATTTCCACAGTAATTTAGGCTGCTTCTGCTGCAAATGACAAGCAAAGTTAGATATTAACCTCATGGAATCTTTGCTACGTGACATAAATTCCATTAGGCACTGGGCTCCGAAGAATATGTGGACCACTAATAAATAGGTAAAATAGAGCACAAGCAAAGTTAAACCATCCCTCCTATGTTTCTCTCTTTATTTCTGTGATTAGGCCAGAACAACAACCCTAGCAATGCTTCTGTGTACATGGTTAGATGTGCAGGGGGTCTGCATGTGAGCATACATGCATTCTCAGGTTTAAAGCGAACAATGGTACTTTTATCAGGTAAAAATTCACTTTTATACATTTCAATTTACCACAAATGACACAATTATATTTAATCATATTTTCTCTAGAAATTACCACAACTCCACATTTATAGACTTATTTGACCCAAGACTTACAAAAAATCCAGATAGAGGAGAAAAGTGTGTGTTTTATATTACTCATACTAAGAAAATTCTTTTTTTTTCTCAAGCCACAGAAAGGAAATATTAAAAATTTAGGAGGCATCACGGTATAGTGCGCTTTTTTTTCCCAAAATAAACTTACCTTTCTCATTTACAGAATATAATTTTTATGTAAATAAAGGTTTTGCACAAGATTTAGTAATTGTCATTTCTATCCTCATTACATGTAGCATACAGAATGTCTCTATAAGAAATTTTAAAGGAGAAAATGCATGCATTAATTCCACAAGATTAAAATAATTGGCTGTATGGGGGTGGTGGTACATGCCAGTGATCCCAGCTACTCAGAGTTGAGACAGGAATACTGCAAGTTTGAGGCCAGAGGCAGAGTGCAACTTTTTAAGACCTTGTCTCAAAATAAAAAATAAAAAAGGGGCTGGGGGGTGCAGCTCAGTGGTGGAGTGCTGGCGTAGCATGTACGACACCCTGGGCTCAACTCCCTGGTACTCAAAAAATATTTTAGAAAGTGAAACAATTGACTAAAATAAGCTAATATCTCAATAAGCTACACATGTATTTTAGATAATTAATTATTTATTCATTTATTACCACATATATTATATATGTAATCTATATATAAATTCTTCAATCTAAAAGTTTAATATCTCACTACCAAATATTGATAGAGAAATCAATTTCTTTTCATAAATAATATAAATTTCTTTATTACTAAAACCTGTATATTCATAAAAGTTACTTATCTATAACAATATCATAATTGTATCTTAGTGGATCACATTCTATATACATATTTTCTTCCCCCCAAATTTGGGTTGTAGGGTATATAAGGAAATTAAAGGGAATTTGATAAGGAAATAATAATTTTGGTAACTTTTTAGAACTCATGATAGTTATGTCTCTAAATAGAGGTTTTTTGTTTGCTTATTTGTTCTTTAAAGAAAACTCCCCTACCAGAGTAAATGCATCTTTGTTGTTGTTGTTATTAGGCGCCATGGAGTCAGTGTCCAACTCATAGCAACCCTACATACAATAAGCGAAATCACTGTTGTCAGTGCTTCTCTGCTATTCATAGGGTTTTCAATGGCTGATTGTTTTGGGGGAGTGGGTTGCCAGGTCCTTCTCACAGGCCTATAGCACCTGGTGTTCCCAGGCAGTCTCCCATCCAAGTATTAACCAGGCCCAACCCTCCTAACCCCCAAGGTCTGACAGGATCAGATGCCACAGTGGTATGGCTGCAGGCTACATGCCTCTTTAAAACATGAAAATTTTCTTTTCACTGTTCAGAGTGATAATTAAGAAAACTGTTGACTTTAATACTAAACATATCTCAAAAGATTTATTATTCCAGAAAATTTCAAAGCAATCATTTTTCCAGTGAGTAAATTGGTCATGTGCTTCTAGATAGTCCATGTACTGGTAGAAGTGGGGGTCTTTATATATTCTGAGCACCAATTGCTGGATCCAGACTTTTTGTGGCATTTTACATATATGACTATGTTTAATATTCATAATCACTCAATGATGAAACTATTATCCTCTGATTGCAGAGGTGAGTATTGTGACCAAGGCATAAAACAACACCTAGCAACAAATAATATGAAATTAACTTAAAATATACAGAAGCTGTATGGTTCAAAATCTTTGTCCATTTAAATTCACCAGAAATTTGACATGTTAAATGAAGAGAATTATTGAGTAAAACATTCATTAATGAGGAAAAAAAGTTACAAGAAATGCCCTACATTCTGGATACTTGCTGTTGGTTTATTTCGTATAGGTAAGGGGGGTTAGACTGATCCTCAGAACCAAATGTATCCATTTCTTGATCTTTCTTCACAAACCTTTTTCTCTTTTTTTTTTTTTCCAAATAGTTTGACATATTAGAGATGCAGAGGGCCTTGATCCATACCCGATTATTCAAGATTTGGAAAAATCTGAGTTAGAATTCCAACTTATTTTCTGTCAGCCAAAATGAAATCATAAATGTACAGGCATTTGATCTACTGTCTGTAGAGTTCTGCTGCTTTGACCTTGCCTTCTTCTCAAATCAGGTCCCAATGTATTTCTAATTCCGGTCTTATGGTCCTCAGAGGGTGTTGTGCTTTCTCTTTTCAAACTTAAATAAAATCTTTTGGCACTTTGCCACTCATGTTTACAATTTTGACTTAGAAAATTTTGGCATTCACATTTTGTAAATTTTAAAGTTAAAAACTTTCTACCAAACTTTATTCCTCTTTTAAGCTTTGTTGCAAAATTCTAATTGACAGATTGAACAACAAAAGTACCCACTGAACACCCACTAGATTTTTTTTTTTTTGAAGATGGGGGAAAATTCTATAAAAAACCACTGAACAATGTAAGACACACACTGATGAACACTTGCTTCTTAATGAAATTCTTCATCAACTAAATTCAGTTCGTTCTTCTTCCTCATCTTTTCACTTCCACCTCTTCTACACAAACAACAGAAAAAGCTCTGGTAAGACAAGTATTAATAGCATATATACCGTAATACACATTTTTAAAAGAAAGTGCTCATAGAACTGGAAGCCTTGGTTTGTGTGTTTCAAACAGATGAGATGATAATTCTCTGAAGAAAGACTACCATTTTGTTGTATCAACTAGACAATTTGCTGTTTGTGTCAACAGAGTTGAAGTGACGTTTTTTAAAATTACACTTTTCTTCCTAAAATTATAAAAGTTATTAACCATTTTAAATTACAGATATTCTTAAGAAGCAAATTTTTTTTCAGAAAATTATCCAATAATAACTAAAAGAAAGCCAAAAGCACACTAAAGAAAGACTTATGATGGCTTATAAACAATAGCAATGTTGAGAGTTTTTATTTTTTTACCATAAAATATATGGCAGATAGTGTTCAGTCATTCTGTTCCTTAAGTCCTACGGGCTAGATTTAGTACAGGTGTAAGTGTGTATACCATAGGTACAAGAATGAAAGAACATTTGCTTACAAATAATTTCTTAAGGTTCAGAGGAAAAATGCCTAATGATTTTTACATATGCAAGGTTTAGTCCATAAAGAGAATAGGAATATCTTATCTTCTATTCAGCTAACAGGTTTCAACAGTTTTCTGAATACTTATGAGTAACTCAGAAATTCATATAAGTTCATGTAATTCACACAGCATCTGCTGTGAAAAAATAAAGTGATAATTTACATCCAATTAAAATATTTCTCATTAGATAAAATGCTTTAATAAACCAACAAATTTATATAAGAAAATAGTATTCATTTGGAAGAAAGCAAGTCAATTTCCTACAGTGCATGAAAATTTTCAAAGATTGGAAAATTGGAAAAAGAATGAGTCAATGTCTTTTATCTAAAATTTTAATTTGGTGACTTAAAAAGAACCTGTGTCCTTACTGTCTTAGAATTTATGTATGTTATTGAAAAGCATATCTGTTCATTGGGTCCATTCTTATTAAATGACTAACTCCTTGTACAGTACAGAAGTAGATTTTTAGGAGTATTTTTTACAAATTATCACCTCCATGTCTTTTAAATGCCTTTCCAATTGTACTACATGGGGACATATTCAACTGTGTCTTAAAAGGAAATTTTAAAAAATTAAATTTCTTTTTATGATATAAGGATTCTTTACCTTTAAAAATAAGCTTATATCTAACTTGGCAGGCAATTATGCAAATGCATTCTGTAAGGGCAGTTTCCAATGGTAAAACACGAAATAAACTTAAGAAAAAAGGGGTGTCAAGTAAAGAGAAACTTGGTGGGTCTTGCTATTTTTTTTCCTTTACATATTTTTAGGTCTCTTCACCACTGCTGTTGGGTCATTTCTCTTAGCTCTACTAAAGAGGCTTTGTCCGTCTGGAGGAGGCAGCCATGTGTCCATGCATGCTTATTTAGTATGGTGAGGACAGATGGCCTGGAATTGCTGAAGAAGACCTTAAGATATATTTTAAAGGGAATGGGAAAGAAACAATAAGGGAGGAAATAGAGAAGAGGCAAATATGTGGCAAACATAAGTATACACACCCACATAAACACACACAGAGACACATGAACACAAATGAAGACATATTATAAACTGATAAATAGGACCTGATTTATTATAGATTTTTCTTTTATATAAACACTTTGTTTTTATTATTGTTGGTATATTATCTGTTTAGCAGAAATCTGATGATATGGTGGAATATTTTAATATGATAAAACTTACATTAGTAGGTTTCTTATTATGTATTTTTTTCTTTTCAAGTTATCATATTAACATTTTCACATTTTCTTCGGATTTATTCTATTTCAACCATGCTCTGACTTTGCCAGGTAACAGAGGACTGTTGCTTCAATTGCCAGGTTTTCAACTGCTCATAAAAAATATTAGATTCCAAATTTCTTATTGCCTTTGAGTTGTCATGGTTATCAAATGACACCTTCTCTAAATTCTCTCTGATTTTAACTCTTTTCCATGCTTTGTATAAACAAGCTGCTTGAAAATCAAGAGAGGGAAAAAAGAATCAAGTTTGAGTATTATAAACAGCAAAAGAAGCAAAAACCACAAGATGCAAGAAGGAAAGAAATATTTTGTTAAGCACAAATTAAAATTGAGATTTTATCCAGAAGCATTAGATGGAATTAAATATAAGAAGTCTATAAAAGTCTATAAAATACCTATCTTATATAATAGTTCTCTGAACAAACTCTTCGTACCTTTCTCTCTGCTAAATTGCATTGTGGTTAGAGTTCTTCTGCAACAAGTACCCCCCACGCCCCTACCACCAATGAAACTGGCAGCAAGGATGCTGGATTTCTAAAGTAAATACAAGGAATATATTTTTTACTTTTTTTAGATACAAGCATCCTTAAAAATAGAATGGCAAGAAGATTTGTAAACAGAGCATTTGCAAATGTACAATACTTTTGTTTTACAAAAACATCTGTTGCTCAGATGAGTATTTTGAACACCGAGTGCTTCAGATTACCCCTAAGAAGGTGTGCTGGGTGGTGGCTCTCTGTGGACTTGGCTCCAGGGAGGTCAGCCTAACTCCCTGGCCTGTTGGCTCAGCAATTTCCCAGTGGTCAGCCCGTCTTGCCATAATCACATGTTGGCGCCCCAAGCCTGTATCTTAACTGTACTTTGTACCTTCTAATGAAAGCATCCTAAAATATCCTTAACCACTCAAATTCTGGGGCAGCCATGACCTCAGACTGGACTGTTGGACATATATTTGCTCAGACAGAATGGCTGAGGAAAATCTGCCTGACATGGTGACGGAAATGCTCCCACTCTCTTCCCTAGTTTTTGTTGCTTCATAGTTTATGATTACATAAATAAATTCCAGAGTCTTTGTCATGCAGTGGATCAATAAGCTTCAACCTAACATGTAACAGCCCAATTTTGTGTAACTTGGGGACCTTTACAATTTTTTTAAATGTATAAAAGGAAGAAGTAGTTATAAAGAATTTTTTTCTGGTGCTTAAAGCAACAGAAACAGTATGTACAAGAGAGAGAAATTTGTGAAAATCAGAACAGATAATTCATTGAAAGTTATTTGTAAAATGTACTTTGCCCTCCTTTACAAGTAGAAAATAATAGTATGATTACTTTTTAAAGTCGCATTTACAGCATTAATTTTTGGAGAAACTTCAATAAATTGGCTGTGGGTGAATATATGCTCCTGAACTTCACAAGAATCTTTCAGCTACACCCTCAGAAGCTTTCAGGATAATAAAATAAAATGAAGAGGTGCCAATTCTTCTGAAAAGTGCAATTGGAGGAGCAGGCAGATAAAAAGCAAGTGCATCTAAACTCAACAGGTGTTCCTGGGTCCTTCAACTTGTCAAACTTTTGTGCCATCAAATAAATCAACAAACTCAGTGGCTTGGTCCAATGTGGCTTGATAAGAAAAAACAGATTTTAATGGCCTATTAAGGAAATGAGCAAAAAACAAAATTTAAGTAAAAACTAGAGATGTTCATATCATTTTCCCACATTCAATATGCAGCTTGATGCCTCTGAAACCTCATTTCAAAATAATACTCACAGATATAGAACATAAGTCACACAACCTGATTTTTATATTAGTGAGAACATATGTTTGAACTAGTTCCCTGGTATTAAAGTTTTTATTTTCTTCAAGGAAGAAAATGTACTCATAAAAAGAGGGTAACAAAATATGCTGACATGGTTTGGTTCAAATTCAAAACATTTTCATTTACATGATAGTGTCTTTTTTTCCTACAGATATGCTTTGTAAACATGATTGAATGGGAAGGAAAAAAATCTTTTGTTTCCTCAGCCCTGTATAACTTTACTGCTTAAGTTACATTTGCACTTAGATATTATAGTATTAAACATACTAGTATTTTGTATAGTAAGTCACTAACAAGTCACTAATAGGGATTTGTCTCATGCTTTTAATACAAATTGACAAAAATAATTCCTCTATTATTTATGTGAAAATATATCAAAAGCCCAAATGCTGATTTAGGGTTTTTTTTTATAACTAGCCTGTTTCCTTATGGTAAGATTCACAGTTTGAATTTACGTAACTAACCTTGCTGAGTCTATAATGCTTGCTAAATGCAAGGAAATATATTTACATACAGTATGCAAATATACATGTAGATTATATATGCCACTATATATTATATTATCGTATATGTAATGATAGTCCTCTTCTAACAGAGAGAAAACACAAATTCAATTTCATCTAGGAGCTCTCTGGTTCTTTGGCTACTATCATCCTGTTTTTCATTCTCCACTGGGGGAGTGGTGTAAGCAGCTGGAAATAGTCAAAGCTGTGTAGAAAACAAGAAAACGTCAATTTACCTAGCTAATTTTTGATGTGCCACTTTCTTGAACTGCAGAACTGTCTTTTTTAAAATCAGTTAATTTTTTTTCAATCTATTTTTTCCCATAGAAAGTAACCCATTGTGTCCTACCTTAGGCTCCTCACTGAATGATCTCTTTTTGTTCTAATTATATTTCTTCACCTTGGGAGGTACTCACATGGCTTCAGGATAAGCAACCCAGCAGAGCCTAAGGTCAGGTGTGCCCTAGAATCTGACTCTAGAAATTACAATCACTGAATAAGAGTAGGAAAGGGAAAAAAGGGGAGGAGTGGGGAATTTGCAATGATATTGAGGTTTAGTCTAAGGAATAATTAACTGAACAGCATCCTATGTTACATCATTTGTTTGAAATCTCAGAGGACAGACTGAAGATTTAGGAAGCTGTTCTGAATCTCCTTCTTAAAAACCATGGGGTTAACAAATTAATTGTACCAATAGCAAAAGTGTTGAGTCTTATTTCCTAAGTACTTCTTGCTCTAGGGTCCCCAAAATAGAGTTCTACTCATGAACCACCTTAACCCAAAGGGTGCCAATGACATCCTATACCTTAAAGATACTCAAGTTAAAAATATCTGAAGATGAAGAAATAGAGTTAAAGTAATAGACTGATTTTATTCCCTTTAAAAAATGGGGCTCAGTGAAAGAGCTAATGTGGGCCAGCAAAAGAGATTTCTAACACAATTTTTGAAGTAAAAGGGACTTCTATTTTGGGACAAGTATGGGGACCTTTGAGGAACATAAACACGCCAGGTAGAGGAATTGTAGGTAGAAGAGGGAGAAACATTAGCTGAGATTTAAAACGAAATCTTCAGCTGGGCTTTTGTTTAACACATATGCAAATTTGCGTACTGCTTCATCTGAATATTTATTTACTGCATTTGTGAAGGAAATTGGGGGATTATAGCCTCTTCCCAGCTGTGTTTTAGTTAATGACTGGTCAGCCTATTAGCCTGCTCTACTAAACCGATTCTCTGCATAAGCAACACCTTTTTTCACTCTGACTAGAAATTCTTCATATAAACAACAGTAGGGAAAACAGCAAGCCAGATCCAGGAAGAGCTGCATATGAAAAATGAAAATATTTCCCCCATATCTTTAAAAATAACAAGAAAGTTATTTCATGATGGTGATTTTGTACTTTTATAGTAAACAAAGCAAACATTTGCCTATCGAATGGGGGTGGGGATGAAAAGGAGAATTAATAAATCAAAATTTCTTTTTACTGAAAACTGTTCTAAGTAGTCTTTCTCTTCCTTCCCCTATGGTCCTCTATAAGCATAAACACATCAAGGAAACTTTTAAAATGACTTCAGCAATAACTAATATTTTACATTTTCATTGGGTGCGTAAATTCACTATTTCTTCCCATCCTTTCATTGCCAAAATACACAGAAGGAGAAAGAGTAAATAATATTTTTCTAGTGATCAAATCCTGTGTACTGTCATTGTTCAAAGCACTTTATTTAGAGACATCAGTGCTGATTTTGAAATTAAAAACTCACATTAAGACAAGCTCATTTCTAAGGATTACTGGTGCACATATCTTTAGATCCCAAAGCTCTAATATAATAACCTGTGTCTAGCAACTTGTCATTTGTTGATAGTTAAGAAAAGTAGCATCTATTTTCTGGTATGTTTTTATGTCTCAATCAATAGGGAAAAATTAACCTTATTCCCGAAGTATCTTTATATCCTTTCAAGTTTCACTTAATATACATCCAGCCTTCTAGGTGAGAGCATGCAATAATTCTAACACAGTTAGAATTAATGCATGAAAATTAATGAACAAGGTTCTTATCAAAGTACTGAATTTTTCTAGTTGTTCCAAGAAAAACTTGTACTTTGATTTATTTTTATTAGTAATCTTTATAAGATGAATATATGTTGTTATTGTCAAATTTCTTAATATTTATGATGTAAACTAGTTGCTTGTGTTTTTCATGTACAATGTATTGCTGCAAGTAAGGACATAGCAGCAGAGAACATGAGAGCAATGTGGACATGAGAAAATGTTACTGGAGCCAAATGATAATTTTTCATAGTTGGAAAATTGAATATTATCTGTTAGACTGACAACTCAAATATTTAAAGAACAGAAACAATAAAGGGGAAATGCTGTCAGATCACAATGAAAACAGAAACGGAACAATTATGTCAATGGAGGAATATTACAAGTACAATATTCTACCTAAGAAACCTAATTTAGCTACCTTGTTGCTTAGATCACATTAGTCTATCCATGATACATATAATCATTCAAGATAGCAGAAAGAAATTTTAGATATAGAGTTTATGCCACACTTTTATGTTGAAGTGAGTGGTGTGTATATCTCAGTGACATCATTTTTCCCTCTTCCTAGCATGAGTTTCTAAACCATCTCAAAAGCCCATCAGGCATATTTCTTGCACATTCCTTCTGTGGGGCAGAGGCAGACAGATTGCTGGATCAGATAGTGCAATACGCTATATACTGCATTTGAAATGTGCCTTTTTTTAAAGCAGCAGATTTATTGATTTTCTTAAGTAGAAAATATACACCCGGACATTAGACAAACACAGACTAAACACAGACTGAGGAAAAGCTGATAATTTGATTAAACTGACTGAGCTTTTGTTGTCTGTGTTTGGGGAATTTCCAGTAATGTACAAGTGCCAAGCGCCCCTCTTCTTCTGAATTTAACAAACCTAATCCTTAAGCACAATGAATTTATGACTGTACCATATTTAGATGAGCATTTTTCTTCAGAAAAATATTTTGGTGAAGCCATATACTGCTTAGGTTGAAAGGCAGGTGGGATAGAAGTCTGGCCTTGTTCAACATGTAAGAATTTACTTAGGGCTAAATATTGGCCAGACAAAAAACATTTACTATTGATGCTGTGGCTGCTGATATATACTTACCATATATCAGTTTGTGGATGTCAATGAATTATTCCATTTAGTCCCATAAAAAAAAAGAATGCTCAAAATGTCTAAGGAAATGTTTTACATTCATCAATCATCCATCCACTATTTGCAGAAATAGCAGTAAAATCATTTTTTAAATGAAAATTTTGTAGCATCTTAAAGTATTTGAATAAATCTCTGAGGTATAATTGACTAATTGCAATTTGCAAAATTTTGGGGCCAATTTAAGTTAAATATTTAAGGTTTATCATGCTTCTCCTCATAGTACCATCTCATATGTCTTAGCAATTTGATGCCTTTAGATGTCTAACATCTCTGGTTATTTAATTTACCTTTGTGGATATCTGAAATGAAATTAGTGGCAGCAGGTGTGTGAGGGTGTGGAGTGACTGGTATAAGGGAGTGCGAGCTGAAAGTACGTGAAGATTACTGAGTTTTATGAATTAGTTGAATGAGATTTTGTGAACCTTTACTGTGAACATCTCTGAACTGACCTTATATATTTTCTTTCTCATTTATACCATGACATTTAGAAAAACAAGATCTAATTATTTAATATTCTGAAAAGACTATGCTGCCATATAACCAACCATTCCCAGGTTTTTAACCACAAACCTTCACCTTTATTATTTCCTAGGCCTCTACTTACTAGATTTTCAATTATTCCTTTTGCAAATTGTTCCTCACCTTCCATTAACTTATTTCACAATAATATTTTGTATCTTCCTTTCTACTTTTCTTATGTATTATCATAGTGATATTTTTCTCCTTCCAATTTCTGCCCACTCCACTTTGTATTGGATATCTCTTCTAGGACTCTCCACTCAATTTGGCTATTAAGGTGTCTGAACACAGTTTTCACACATTGCTGTGCTTCAGTTTCAGACTCTTGATTCTTTTCCTCACTCTGTAACATGTTTGTTTTTTATTTTCCTAAGCAGAGACTTTGAGCCCAAGTGGGTAATCATTATGGTGACCAGGTATAGTTATAATTGAGAAGTCACCAGTTTTTTACTGCTGATCATTAATTGGACAGTTGAAGTATTATTCACAATAAAGTTTCAATCTTTCTTTCAGTTACTTATTCAAATGAATTCCAGTAACATATTGTATTGTTCTTATTAAATTTTCTTTGTGTCAAGAATATTTATGAAAAATTAAGGTAACACTGAACTTTAAAGATAGGAATTTATTCAGTGATTGATCTCAGTCTGATGTACTTCCCTTCCTTTTCAAGTGTATGACAAATATAATTTCCACTAACAATTTTTCAACCTGAATGAACTCATTAGGGAAAATAACATATAAGGAAAAAAGGTTGCCAATTTTTAGACAGGACATTTTATTAGGTAAGTCTTATCACAATGACCTTCAGTAGCAATTCAAATATATTTCAGTTTATTCCATAATTTATATTTTGGCACATAGAAACCATATATATATATATATATATATATATATATATATATATATATATATCCACACATGCACAGATTCTTTACAAACTTTTGAGAATTCAATTATATGTAACCAAATTATAGCCCCTTTTAATTTGACACATATTTTCTCTATTCTTGAATCTGCTCTTTGAAAAGAATCTGGGAGGGAAGAAGTTTCCACTAACTGCATCAAGCATGACATTCTGATGCTTAATACTTAGACGACAGTTTTCTTTAGAAAAGTCAGTCTAAGGATGAATGACCAGAACTCAATTAACCTATATGGACCTTTTGAGTCCAGCTTGGACAACTTAGTGACTTTTCTTGGTGTCCAGTTTCCTCATCTGCAAAATAATAAAGTTAGAAAACAAAATGTCTCTTTCAAATTAAGGTTCTAAAGTAATTGTATGTTCCATGGATCTCTCTCTCTCTCTCTCTCTCTCTCTCTCTCTGTCATGATGAGAATCTCTGAACTTAATGATCAAGGCTGTCATTGCACTCTCAAAAGTCTGGATAGTGAGTCAAACTTCTACCAACCACACTCCATGAAACTTAATTCAAATCAAGGAACTATGTGGGGCAGTGTAGGGGAGAGCTTTAGCAGCCCACAGGAAGTTTTACTGGAAAGAAGATGTCAACTGAAAAGAAACACACATGGAAATATCCTGTCACCCATTGTGAAACCTCCTGCAGCCAACTAAAGCCTTTCAATGGGATCTCCCAAGCATGGCCACCCACAGCTTCTACCACATCATTATGCTTCTCTTTTCTCTTTCAAAAAAGGTATTAATACTAGCTTTGCTGATGATGTATTTTCCGAATATTTTCAAATAACTAGCTAGTCTTACAAGGACAATGTACTTTTCCAACCTTCAAATTTTACATAATTCTTTCTTCATGCCCTTGAAATTTCTTGGACTTTGGTAGAATCATGATAAAGAAAAATCTCATAAATTTTATTAAAATTACTTTTTCATAGTAGCAATGCTACTTCTCTCCTCAAATTTAAAAAAATTAATATTGTCTTATATATAAGTTAAATTATTAAAAAGGAGAAGCTTTTATTAATCGGTGGTTCTTTAAAATTTTTAATATTATTTCTTACTAAAAATCAGTATAGACCCTTTAATCTGCATACTTTTTAGGGATATATTTGTTGTCGTAAATGTAACATACGTTAACTGGAGTATAATCCCACTGCAAAGTAAATATGACCAAGGGTTAGGTATATTCTCTTATCACAAAGAGGTATTGCTTGCTTCAAAATTTTCTTCCTCCTAATGCAGACAGGTACAGTTATGAAAACAAAATTATAGTTATCAAATTTACAAGCAAACATGAGGTTTTTTAGAGAACAGAAGGATGTGGCTGCCCATATCTTGTCATTCTACAAACAGAATCTATTCAGAAAACTAAAAGCTGCTTTTTCTAAACATTACCAGTATTATAATTATTTTAAGTAGCCAGTCTCCTAAGAAATAACATCTTGTTGTAAAAGTATAGAATTATTTAGAGTAGAAATTTAATCATTTTATGTTATATTTATTCCTAGGATATTTGTCAAGTCTTACTCATGGAACCAGAAATTTTGTTTGGGGTTGAGAAGGTTGTTATTGTTGTGTCGTTGAGTCAGGTCTGGCTCAGAGTGACCCTAAGTGCAACAGAATGAAACACTCTCCGACACTGTCATGCCTGGCACTATTGCCAGTGCTTCTCTGCTATTCATAGGGTTTTTGGCTGATTGTTTCAAGAATGGGCTGCCAGGTCTTCCTCTCCTTTGGCAGTGCAGGCCTCAGAGAATACACAGCAGCACTCTACCAACTGAGCTAAACCTGATATAAAAAAGATCTGATTCTTGATAAAAAACCTGATTAAAAAAAGACATAAAGTGATCCCTAGTCTATTCAAAGAAGGGCACAAGTAGCGATAGTAGAATGTGGTAAGAAATTTAAGTGTAAAAGTATGTGTGTAGGGTATATGTAGGTGTGTGTGTGTGTGTGTGTGTCTGTGTGTCTGTGTGTCTGTGTGTCTGTGTCTGTGTGTATGTTTATGTCTATGCTTTAGCAGGGAGAAATAGGGAACACTTCAAGTGAGGTTGTAGCCTGTGTTGCCTTTGAAGGAAAGAATATTTCCACAAATGGAAAAAGCAGGGAAGCCCATTGACTATGGGAAGGCGGCAGCTATACCAATGTGTGATTAACTAAATTTCTACAAGAATGATAAATATAATTTGGCAATAATAGTACAAGAGGTTTAAAGGAGACTCACAGGTGATGCATAGTAAAAATTAGGCACAATCTGATTGTAGTAAAACTTGAAAGCCAGGGTAAAACATTAGGTTTGTTTGATAGATAGGAGGATCCATTGAAGTGGATAAAGATGTGAGAAACCAAGTGGCTTACAATGATGGACTTGGACACAAAAATGAGCAGTCAAGAGAGAATCATTTAAAGTCTGGACAAAATAATGTCAGTGAGAATGAAATGGAACTACTGGATGTGAGAGAAATTCTAGGAGGAGAATCAGATCATGATGATTGCTCAATACATGTCCCTGGGGAAAAATTTAGGGATACCAAACAGGTTTGAGCTTGGGTTACTAGAAGAGCAACAAAACTACCACATAAAACATAGACTCAAGGATGGTCAGAAAAGAGAAAAATTTGATGAAATCAATGTTAGACATATATAAGTCAGGAAACATGCAGATGGCACTGGAAAAGTGAATTAGCTGCTGTAGTGAGATTGTGAAGGGGAAGCCTGAGCCTTTTTATTCTGGAAAAAGTAGTATAAAAAGAAAGTGTTAATTGAAATGAAAAGCTAGATTATGAATCAGCTAGAGAACACTGTCAAAAGTAATTGTCTTTATTAGAGACGTGTTCCTTCTGTAACCAATTAAAAACTTCTTGCTTCCCTCTCTTAGGTTTGATTCTTTCCCTGGCTTGGGCTTCCCATTATGACCTGAGCTATTCAGTTAGAATAGAGAGAGTTGGGTATCACCTTCATAAATGCAGAGGTAAAACTTTAGGAAGTGGGCATTATCACGAAATTCAGAGGGAACAGAAGGACAAGGACAAGGCCCTCAGGGGAAAGTCTGAGTTTAGGTTCATAAAAAGAAGCAAGAGAAACTAGAAAAGTTATAATGAGAGGCATTAGAGCAAAATCTTGGGAGAAAATATTAGGAAACTTGACTTTTCTGAAAAGTAGAAAGTAAGAGTAGTCAAAAAAACTCCAAATGTTTTTGTGAGATTCCTGTGGATAAAAAGCACTCAAAGAAATTTCACAAGAAATTTGGGTCAAAGAAAGCTTTATAGCATCATTAAAAGGAAACACAGAAACTCTGAGCTCAGAGACTCAGGGAGAAGGTGAGCAAATGAAGTTGGATGGAATAAAATTGGCCAAAGAAAGAGGAAGAAGAAGGAGGAGCAGAAGGAGGAGAAGGAGGTGGAGAAGGAGAAGGAGGAGCAAGAAGGAGAGGAGGAAGAAGAGGATGAGACAACAGTTAGGAGAAAGGATCAGAATTTGTGTCAGACTGATAGCTGAATAACACTCAGTTGGAGAAGTTATTTACAGCAACATTCTAGGAAAAAAGAAAGATTTGGTTAAAAAAATATAGAGATCTAATCAACCACAGAGTTACAGTTGTAATGTGAAAATGTCTGACAATCTGGGATCCTGGTGATCAAAATGTCTTGATTCTATAGAAAACTGTGTCATCAAGCTGATAAAATCAGGTATCTAATTAAAAAAAAACAAAAAACAAACAAACAAACAAAAAACACTGTCATACGAACTGAATTGTGTCCTCCTAAAATTCATTTTTTGAAAGCCCTAAATCCCAAAGTGATCATATTTGGAAGTGGGGTGCTTGACGGGTAATTATATCCAAATAAGGTCATGACAGGGAGGAGCTCACAGTGGAATTTGTGACTTTTCTCAGAAGAGACACCAAGAGCTTTTTCATCCTCCTCCATGTGAGGACCTGGTAAGAATGTGGCCTTTTGGAATCTAGAAAAAGGGACCTGATCAGAATGTGACCATGTTGGGACCATGATTTTGAACTTTCAGCCTCCAAAACTATAAGAAAATAAATTTCTACTTATTAAGCCACCTAGTCTGTGGTATGCTTTTTATGGAAGACCAGGCGACTAAGATTTGTTGTTGTTAGGTGTCGTCAAGTCGGTATCCGACTCATAGCTACCCTGCCTACAACAGGCAAAACACTACTGTGAGTGCTCCTCTGCTGTTCTTAGGGTTTTCAATGGCAGATTGACTTTTGGGAGTAGGCTGCCAGGTCCTTCTCCCAGACTACGATTTAGTCATTGATTTTTTGCCTAACTTTGGATATTTATTGTTATAAAATTCTATTATATAGTCTAATTTAAGATTACAAAGATTTGTAAAATAAATAAATAAAACAAAATCTTACTCTTTATAAAATTTGAATAGAAATGTATTAATGGAGAATAAGGGAAAAAGTGACATGAGGGAAGGAGGAAGGGAAAGAGAAAATAAATGGAGTTATTCAATTACTTTTACCTGCAGTACTAGCAGGGTTGAACCCAGGGCCTCCCTCATGCTTTCGCAAGTGCTCTAACACTGAACTGCACCATCAGCCCATTTTTTACTTTTTATTTTGAGTCAGAGTCTGGCTAAATTAGCAGGCGGTCTCTGGCTTCAACCTTGTGATCCTCCCATCTCTGCGTCCTGAGTCCCTGTGGATAGAGTCATGTGCCACCATGCCCAGATTGAAAAAAATTTTTTCAGTACTGGGGTTGGAACCCAGGGACCCCCACTCATGCTAGGTAAATGCTCTACCACTAAACTGCACCTCCAGCCCCATTTTTATTTTATTTTTTAATTTTGAAACAGGGTCTGGTTAATTCACAGACTGCCTCTGGCCAGGAGTCAGAATCTTCCCGCCTCAGTCTCCCAGGTTCTGGGATTGTAAACACACCCTCGGCTGAAAAAATTTTACATGTTTTGCAAATGTCTTAAAATGGAATAGAACAAGAACAACACTAATTGAAATTGACTATCTCTTATATTCCAGGTACTTTCCCCACTCTGTCATTTAACCTCAGAATAACCTTAAGAGGAAAGTAAAATACTATTGCCACCTTTCTTTTGTAAGTTAAAAATAAGACCCAGAAGGTAAAATAAATTTGCCCACTATTACAATGGAAGACCAATTATAACACAAGCCAAGGAAAGAGCTAAGCTCATACCTCTACAACATCAATATGTTTTGTAAGATTTACCTCAATGAAAAACCACTTTCCAGATTTTCTTGTTCATATGTAAAGCTATACCCACATAAACATTTACTCCTAGATCTTAATCTCAAAATGAAAATGGTAAAGAAGCAGGGGTGGAATATGAAATATGGGAGAAGAACCTGGCATCCTACTCCTGAAACAATCCCAAAACAATCAGCCATTGAAAACCCTTGGAATACCAGAGAACCACTGACAGTGCCAGGCATGACACAGTGTTGGGGAATGTTTTGTACTGTTGTACACAGGGTCACTATGAGTTGGACGTGACTTGACAGCACCTAATGACAATAATATATAAAATATGTAAGACAGGTTTACAATCATGTTCCTGAAATGTCCACTTTTTAGTTAACCTCTGGTTACTTTTCTATTCTACACACACCTACTGGAAAGGTCTAGTATCTTGAACAATCCAAGTGTGAATCATGAACTTTTGTCCCTCAAAGTGTCTCTTATTTTCTTAATTGAAATTTAAAAGAAAAACCTTTCTACCTAAAATTACTTGTAACTTTGAAACTTGAAGTTTTGGAAAAAAGGCAAGGGAAATATAACAGTCTTTTAAGTGATGGCCTGACAGTGTAGGTGCATTGTAATTTAATAGATTAAGTAGCAAACTCTGACGTTCGACCAGTTTTACACTTAGATGACTTTATTAATGGGATCTCATTCAAAATCATCTGCATGTTGGCTACAGCAGTGACTGTACTAGGTGGCCTATGTCTTATTCAGATCAGCACATTGTGTGGCTATGGAACAGGGACACCCTTCCACGGGTGTCTGTGTGATGGAGGCAAGTAGAATTTTACTAAGTGGAATGTGTGGAAGCCTGTGGTTTCATATGTCCTCCAGGAATTGAAGAGCAACAAGGAGTGACTTCATCCCACTGGAGACATTGTCCAGTGGTCCACTAATAGGAGAATATGTTGAGACATAGTTGGCCAACACTGATAGAGGCCAGCCAGCATTCATGTGGTGTATCAAGATCTTCTTTATGAATGTCAGTATGGAAACATATAAACTTAAAACATCTCCCACAAAACTAAAAGGAAATTGCACCCAGTACAGCATTTCAGCATGGGATACAAAGCTGCCAAAGCAGGAACTTTAAATTAAAATTGCCTCCCCTCCTCCCACCATCTACCCTTACTGAGATGCCATTTAAAAAATTAAATCACGTATTCTGATAATCTAAGATGAATACAGACTGTCAGAGAGATTCTGAATGTACCCACTTTCTAAGCAGTATAATCCAATGTGCCTCAAACTTTCCATTGATAGTTGATCTGATGATGCAAGCAAAAGGAACAGGTTGGTTGTTCAAAGGAAAAAGGGTATAGAACAACTTCCAACTGCTTACAATCTACAGTTGGCCTAGCACTAAACACCATTTTTAGTTTGCCAGCCTTCTCACACTGGCCATTTTTATCTTCTTTTCTCCACTAGCAGTTCAAAGCTATACCCAAAAATGCCTTGACACAAAACCACTGAAGGGTGTGGTCCCTGCTTATACTGGGCAATGAACAGGGAAGCTATTTATTTGTAGGGCATCTCTGTTCAGTGACTCATGTTTCAACTGGAAAATTGGCCACAGCTTTCTAGCAGCTCTTTCCTGCCAGCTCTCCTGGCATTCTACCCAGTGTTTCCACTGCCCCTCCCCCTTTCTCCTTGCCCAGTCTTCTTTCATACTCCTAAAGCCCCCACTTAATAATAGTCATTGTTCCACCTTAACCTTGAGGATCTGGGAGGAAGGACAGTGAAGGGCGTAGCTGTATACTATAATGAGCATTTGGCGCTATAGCAGGTGGAAAAGGCTTTGGGGATCTGGGTAGATTAGGAGGAGAGGGGGCTCTAGCAGATGTTGAAGCAAGATGATGTATTGCTGCTCACTCTGGGATTCAGACAATACCATTACAAAAGTAGAACAGGGAAAAGGGGAAAAAATTGATCTCTTTGATACAATCTAGGCTAGAAACCAGACATACTTGAAAGTGTGCATTTAAGAAAGACAAGTTTGTTTCCAGGACTAGAGTTTCTCCTGTCTTTTTTTTTTTTTTTTTTTTTTTTTTTTGCTGATGGCAAATCAATCGCCAAATTGGTCTTTTAATTTAAACATTGATTATATCCAGTGATTGACTTATTTTTCATCAATTTATGGTTCATATTAATCCAAACTCTTTGTGGTTAAAAAATAGAAACAGATGAATTAAGAATTTCATTTTAGCCTGCTTTCAGAATCTAGAAGACATATATATCTATAAAGCAAAGGTGAACGGTATTTAATTAATGACTGTTTTTCCCATATGAGAAAATACATACTTGAAGTTGTTCTGCTTTGTGCTAAGCAATGAGATAATAAAGCAGTAGTATGAACAGATGCTTCATTCACTTTACAAAGATGAATAAGAATGAACTTTAATTTTGATAGATCTATGCTGACCCAAATTCTGATTTTAATATCTAGTCCAATGTATATTGTGAAATTCTAGAAACAGAGATAGAGACACATAGAAACAGAGATAGAGACTCACTACATGAATGTGTGTGTATATATGTGTGTGTATGTGTGTGTGTGAAAATGTATGTATATAACATGCTCTGAGTGTGCAAGCCCAGACAGAACGCAACAATTCATCAAATGTAACAACAGAAATCATGAACCTAAAATATTAACACTAATGAAGATAATCATGGTCAAACATATTTCAAGGAATATTATACATGAAGAGTAGGAGTGTCAAAGCTCTGGAAGTATTAGGCTCTTCCTTTTCCCCTAGAATTCAATATATTTATTCTACTAAATAAGTTTGAGTAAGATGGGGAAGAAAATCTACCTATATTTCATTCTAGTCAGTGAAAATAGCAAGGATATAACCTCTAACTTATGTTTACTTGAGCTACATTATGAATAGATTTTTTTAGAGAATTATCTATTTGATATGAAAAAATGTTACAGCAAATAAAAATATGACTGTGAGAGGCTTTTCTACCTGTTAGCAACAAATAATTGACTACAAAACTTCTTTGATCTCACTGTGAATTATTTGGGTCTTTAAATTTAAACAGTAGCAATTAAGTTAAGTATTACTGCTTACACTGTCATAAATCTGATTTATAAACTAAGTCCATAGAGTTTGTGTCTGTGTTGCCATATTCATACAGCAATAAAAGTCACTAGCTAACTAATTATTTATTAAGAAAAATAAAACATTTTATTATCAAGTTGTTAAATCTCACATTTTGAGGAGTTGGAGTGGGAAATAGAGGAATTGTTCAGTCCTGTCAATATAGTAACTTGAGTGACTTAATCATCTTGTCATCTTTTCTATTATTAATTTAAATAATTTGGGAAGTTATGCATTCAAGAATGAAGTTTGTGTGATAGTAAGTATGCATTAGGGAGTAGTAAGTATTTTATGGAGTATTTCAGAACTGGTGTATCTTACCACCTGATTATTGGCAGGTAGAATCACTTAGCTCAGTGTAACTTGAATATTAGAACAAAAAGCTGCTAGTCCTAAGATTCCTTATATCTGCAGTATAAGAATTTACTCCAAATTTGGAACAGAAGGCAATAGCCATTCTATTGTATTTAAAAAATATCTCTGGGTCAGGACAGGACTAGTGGAGCTTGCTTATTTATTCTCACATATATCTGGAGCCCTCACTAAAAGAAGTCTGTGCTAGAAGTGAACAATGTTGCTGGGATGTGGAATAAACTGGAGGTTGCTTCACTCACATACATATCGTCTCCGTGGAATAACGCCACCCCTGGGCTCAGCTAAGACTATCAACAGAGTAGCTCATGTGGCCTCTCCATTAGTTTGGCACTTCAGAAAGTGAATGGTGAGACTCAAAGGTGAGCACCTGAGGAGAGAGCATCCAGAGGGGGGAGAGGTCCAAAGGTCAGGGGAGAGGCCCAAAGGTCAAGGAAGATGGCACAAGACTCCTTCTCACTACCTTGCTGGTTTCAAGAGAGTTTCTAAGCCCATCTCACATTCCAGAGGCAGAGAAGATGCCACACTGGATGGAGGAAGGTTAAAATGACTTTGCAGAAGAACATGAGAGAGGGGAATATGCATTGTGCAAGTTTTTACAAAATATACTTATTAGTTCTTTTATTTAACCCATAATTTACTCTGAAGAATTCTGAGGATAAAAATATGTGCACATAAATATAGTGAGAAAATCTATAAATAAGTAGATTTCTAAAGTAATGGTAGCTGGTTGAAGTTGTGAAGTGTATTTTTTGAAATGTAATGAATCAGTTTGGATCCCAGTTTTGTCACTTGTTAGATATAGGCATGGGTAACTTTCTAAAATTCCCATAGAATAAACATTTTCTCATCTGCAAAATGAGGAAGAAAGCAATAAATGCTTTATACAATTACTAAAGTTAAATAATATATTACATTTAAACCATACAACATTCAGGCTATCAAACAATGTCTGTTGTCTATATAGATGTAGGCATTGCCTGTGACTATGGAAATATTAATCCAGGCATTTCTAAATATAAATCAATAAAAGTATTGTATTGGTACAATGTGTACCAGATATTATAAGTAATAAAATACTTTGTTTTCATGCTTAAAAATATCAGAACTTTGAAGTTAATTTTTCTGATACTGAAATCTCCAGTAGTACAATGAATGTTAAAATCATTCTGTTTGTTGTATACAGAATATATCATTGCCTCATTTGGGGGTATTAAATCAACATTTTTCCATTCAATGACTATTTTTAAAGCTCCTTTCAGCAAGACCCTTGTGATACATTGACAACCAAGAATGGTTTTTCAAATAGAGTATATATATTGTAGAAAGAGGACACATTAATCTTGCTATGTGGGAAGGATTAGGAGATATTAATATGATAGAGCTAACAGATGCAAGAAAAATTCATTTGTTCATTCATTCATAAGTATTTGAGTGACTATTATAAGGCAGATTCTGTGGAAGATAATAAAGATATCAAGACACAATCCCTTCTGTAAATGAACTCTTGCATGAGGAACACTAACACATTAAAAGATAAGTCTAAAACAGAATTTAAAAGTAGGAAGATGTAAAAATCTGGCTAGGTAGTGAAACCTTACCAAAGGAAGTGATACAGAAGTGTGGTCTCATAGACTGTTATGAAATCATGTAGGAGAGAGGGGTGGGAAAGAAAGTTCATGATAATTTCCTTGATGGTTTGTTCTGAAATTATACTACTTGACTAAATAAATGAAGGAGAGTACAAGGTGGACATCTGGCCAGATCAGGACATCTTGCTCAGTTCATAGTTCAGGGAAGGGTTTGTCCAGAAATGGGGGATGGCACTGGCAGATAATCTTCAGCTGTTGGCTCCTTCAAGAAATTCCCTCAGCTAGACAGAGCAATTATGCCCAAGGCTGCACCTTTGAGGGGAAGGCCAACATCCCATGACTGATAAAGGTGTGAGTATAAAGATGTGGCCAGTTTGGGCTCCAACATGAGGGAACACTGCATATTGACTTTATCTCCAAGTCTTCCAGATCAGTCAAGGTTGACACTGGATCTGAGATGTAAATTTCTCCCTGTGCTTCTTTACTTTCCTTCCCCCGGGCCCCAATGGATGTTGATCCCAATAGTCTTCCTTAATAAATGTCCTTCATCTCTGTCTTTGAGTCTGCTTCCTGGGAAACAAAACTTGTGACAATATATTAAATAAAATAAACTTCCAGGAATTGTGAGTTTCTCTCTGTCCACTAGAGCTCCATAACATGAGCATTTTCCTAACTTTATGTTTTTTTATAGACTGCTCAAATATTAGTCACATCAGTCAGCATTGTAAAAATAATTACAACACTCAAATTTGGTTGAAAAATATTACTTAGAAAGCACAGCAGAAAGCTGGGTTTTAGTCATGAATCTCTCATCTATTTATCATTTGATCATATTTTTGGATAACTGCTTGCCAAAGCTAAAAATTTTAATCAGAGCCCTTTTTCAGTAGGAAAAGCAGAAAGTATGCCTTTGAAAGCAATAATTCTTTTTTTCTATTTACTCTTATGATTTAAAAATAGTCAACTGGATTTTTAAATTTTAAATTGATAAATAAAATTGCATTTGATCCTTGCCAAGTTGACTCATATATTTTATGGATGAAATTAGATTAATTAAGATATTACAAATTCCAAGAAATTATTTATTTTACTCTTCAGTTGAATAGCAAATATTAACTGTGGTTACCCACTGAATATGAGAAATAATTATTTCTAAAGATTTCACAATATTTATTGCAGTAATTTGTTATGTTGCATTTACATATTTTAAAATATTGTGTATTCTTATATCCCAATCCTTCCACACAGTCACAATGAGAGCTTGTTTCTTGATGCCTGTTTATAATATTTTTTCTCTTACATCATGATTAAAATACAGTGAAAGAAGCATAGTTGTTTTGCTTTGCTATGTTTGATTTGCCTGGTATTGATGTGGCTCCCATATTCCCTCCTTTCTTTGCCTTGGTTCATGGTGGAAAAGAAAATAGGACTATGTGAAAGATAATAACAATGACAACAACAAGAAGAATAGCTAATAGTTGTTGAAGTCACATTATATTCTTCTTATTGTTCTAATTCTTTTACATATGTTAATATATTTAAGTATCAAAAAACTTTGCAGGGAGGTGCTATTGTTTCTCCTATTTCAAAGATAGCAGATGACCCTTAATTAGAATGGAGGCAGAGCCACTGAAAAAACACTGTTCCTTACAATTACTTCCATTTGGAGAATTAAATATAAATTCAACCTGCTAATGAAATGAGATGTATAACTTGTGGGAGTATTATGGGAGATGGCAAAAAAAAAAAAAAAGAAGAAGAAGGTTAATATAAATGTTTCAAACTCTTCTGAATGTGATACAAGGAATTCATAAATGAAGAAACTGAAGCACAGAAATGAGGTATTTCCTTTACATCTTTTCAACATGAAGAAAAGTTGTAGTTGTGTGTGTTTGTGTGTGCACTGTTAAAATGGAGAAAGAATTCACCAAATGGTTGAAGTAGATGCCTATGTGTGATAGAGAATATTTTCTTCCTTAATTTCTATGTTTTCCAATTTTCTATAGTGAACATGCATTAGTTATGTATCTGAAATATTGAATTTGGAAGATGTTTCAATGCTAAAATTCTACTTTCATAAATATTTATCTGCCACTGCGACAAAAAGCTATGACCTCCCTCACTTCTTTTACCATGTAGGAATGTAGGATGATGTGTGTCCAGCCCACACTAAGAAGAGAACTGACTGAATGAAGTCTCCCAAATCCTCTTATCAGGTCCTGAACTTGGCAAGGAATGTCATGCCATTTATGCTTCCACATGCATTCAGTCATTCATATTTTAATTAGGAAGTTCATGGTACTAATTCTGAGATCCTGATCATAATGCCATTTATTCAGGATTTGTTTCAGGATTTTTTTGAAGTAAAATTCAGTGTGTGAGAGACACTCAGAAATTATAGTATGGAACAAAAGGAATCAGACCCTGCCCTTGCCATGATTATAGAGGGGTGGAGCACATAGCGTTATTGCAGAATATAATTCAGGTCTCTCACTTCACTTGGCTTTTTAATATTTATTTTTTGAGGATGGTAAAATTTCACACTATACTAAATTTCATGCTGCAATTGATTTTCTGGGATGACTTTGGTTAATAACTAGTAGAAACTGAAGTATTCATCTTATTTAAGCTTTGCTTAGTACACTGTAGCTGACTTCACCAGTACAGCCAATTGGAGAAAGGAGGTTTTTAAATAACACAAGTGGAAGTGGTGATTCTTTTCATTTCTTAGAAAATATTAATTGTTAATTATATTTACACTGACAGCTAATCAATGCTCTTGTTTTGCCCAATATATACACTTCTGAATTACAGAACTAAAACTTTATAGTAACTGGAAAGTTTGGGTCCTTTATTTTATTGAGGAAATTGCGAGGACTAGTCTGTTACTGCTTTTATTATGTGAAACTTTTAACCAATTTCATCTGTGTAGACCAATGGGTATAACAGCCTACTCTGAAATATTTATTGGTGTTTTATTGTATTCATAAGTCATTTTGAACATATGTAAATTTCTTATCCCTTAGCAATGTTACTGGTGAGATGATTCCTTGTGAGTCCACACCTTGAGGATAGGAACTGTTTCAGGCTTGCTTCTAGCAAGTGCTAAGTGCCTGGGAACGCATAATAAATATTTGATGATGGGAAGATATTAGAATAGGAGGAAGAAACAGATTCTTACCCAAAGACATTTTATTTGTTATGTTCTTATTCATATATCATTGTAACTGTACCAAAATATTTTACTTAGGGGCTTACTTGTTTTATTGATACAAATACTTGGTTCCTGTAAGAATAGCACATATTTATTGCAAAACTTTAAAAATTGCAGAAATAAAGGATTGATAATATAGCTCAGTTGTAGAACACTTGCCTAGCATGTTCAAGGCCCTGGAGTTAATACCCAGCACTGCAGAAAAACAAAAAAGCAGAAATATATATTTATTTATATGCATGCATAGAATAAAATAATAAAATTCTCATTCAACCTTATAGAAATAAATACATTTTGTCCTATTTACCTTCTAAATGTGTAGGCCTTTTTAAATTTTAAAGTTTTAAATGTTTAATTTTTATTTATTTATTTATTTTTGTGGTACTGTTGTTGTTGTTGTTAGGTGCCGTCGAGTCAGTATCTGACTCATAGCGACCCTCACAGGGTTTTCAATGGCTGACTGTTTCTCGGGATTGCGTTGGGAGTGGATTGCCATGTCCTTCTCCCATTTTTGCGGTGCTGGGAATTGAACTTGGGACCTCAGAGACTGCAGCGCAGCACTCTACCAACTGAGCTAAATCCCAGCCCAAAATAATACTTCATAGGGTTTTCAATGGCTGAGTGCTTCAGGATTGCCTTGGGAGTGGATTGCCAGGCCCTTCTCCCATCTTTGCGGTGCTGGGAATTGAACTCGGGTCCTCAGAGGCTGCAGCACAGCGCTCTACCCACTGAGCCAAATCCCAGCCCTTTGTGGTACTAGGGGACTGAAACCAGGGCCTCATGCATACTTTTCAAGTGTTCTACCAATAAGCCTCACCTGCAGCCCCTTTCTATTTTTTATCTTGAGACTGGGTCTGTCTCAATTACACAAGCTGCCTCTGGCCTCAGACTTGTGATTCTTCTGTCTGTGCTACAGGAGTCTCTGAGATTGTAGGCATGTGCCACTGTGCTAGGCTTTAAATGTGTAGTTATAAACTAATGTTATACAATAGGTTCACTTTCAAAACTCACTTTAAATATTTTATCTATTAGAATGTACATGACATCCTTTACATATGTCTTTAAAATATTTAAAAAATCATGATAATTAATGTGCATAAAATTATTCTAACTATCTAGAATTTGGCGTTATTTTTAAAATAGTGATTGTAATCATTATTTGAAAGTTCTGTGTTGGACATTTCATATTCTTTATAATAAATGTGTGATGCTATATATTATCATCAATTTCATGCAAAAGAATTGAGTTAAAAGAAGTTAAACATTTGCTTTAAACTATCCTGCTAGTTATTTTGTGGTGAAGAATTTGAATATAGTTTTTAATCTAACTCCAATGCTCAGCCTGTTAAACCACTTTGCTATTTTGACTCCATATTTTGTATGCCATCTTAAGAAAAGTCTGTATGCTATAGATTTTCTGCACATTTTGGATTATACCTAGAGAAATAGAATTGAAGAGTGAAACAGGTGAACTTTTTTGAGGCTGTTAATACATATGTCCAAATTGTTTTCCCAAATGAGCTAATCAAATTTACCTTGCTATTCTACTGCAAGAGATTTTAGTATTGGTCAATCACATTTTATTTTAATATTTGTTAGTTATATGGGTCAAAATGTACTTGATGGGTTTAATTTGGGGGGTTAAACCTATAAAATACCTTTTAATTTATGAATGAGATATTTGTATTATATATTGTGTGAATGCTCTGATACATTACTAGTTTATATGTTGGTCAGGTGTTAGGGTTGATCTTCCTAATCTCTAAACTGTTAATATTTTAGGAAGCTATTCTTTGTTAACATGTTTAGTAACAGATTTTTATATTGCATTCCTAGGTATCAGACATAGTATGGGGCACTTTGTGTTTATTCCTCATTCCCACCCTTAGAAGTATGCGCTATCATCATCACTGTATTTACAGGTGAGGAAACTGAAGCAGAGAGATCATAAGTAATTTTCCTCATGTTACAGAGCTAGTAAGTGAAGAAGTCAAACAATGGTAGGCTGACTCCTGGAGTCATGATTTTATACTATGTCTGGCAAATATTTCCCTAACTTTCTAATTTCTGTTTTACTTTGTTTATTATTGCATATATTAAAATCAGTTTTCATATACTCAATCTCATTAATTTATTACTCCATACTTTCTTTTAGGTATAGGAATTCTTTCCAAATATAGGAAAATCAAATAACCACAATGTTGTTTTTTCTGTTATGTTTAAATGAATATTATTTAGAATAGCAAAAAATAGGAAGCAATTTAAATATCTAACAAATTGAGCATTGATTAAACACATTATGATACCTTCATGCACAGATCTAAATGATGAGGAGTCTGTATGTTTACTGACAAAATTTAGGCACCAGGCATTGCTAAATTAAAAAAAATCTTTTAGAAATATAAACTCACCTATGTGTTAAAAACATATATGTGAATATGTTTTCTTAAACCTATGAATACATTACAGTATAGGTTTTCTGCACATTTTAGATTACATCTGGAGGTATATTTTAAGACAGTGGAGGTATAACTCAGTGGCAGAATGCTTGCCTAGAATGTGCAAGGCCTCTAGGGTAATCCCTAGCACTACAGAAAAAAAAAGGCTTGAAATAAAAATGGATTAGTGGTTAGAAAAATAGTATTTTTCAACATAATTACAGTCCTCTCACCCTAACTCACCAATGCATATGGTTCACTACTTAAAAATCAAGGAATACCCTTATCTCCAGAAAATAATGGTTTTCCCTGAGACCAGGGAAATATCCTCCCCCTTTATAGATATTTGTTTTGCTGGTAATCTTTCTGATCTTTCTGAAATACATGTAATTGATATTAAACAAATACATTCTTGTATCTCTTCACTGATGTTTTTATGCAGTATGTTGTTGTTGTTGTTAGGTGCCGTCTAGTTGGTATCCGACTCATAGCGACCCTCTGTACAACAGGGGAAACACTATTGTCAGTGCTTCTCTGCTGTTCATAGGGTTTTCAATGGCAGATTGATTTTTGGGAGGGGGTTGCCAGGTCCTTCTCCCAAGCCTACAGCTTCTGGTGTTCCCAGGCGGTCTCCCATCCAAGTACTAACCACGCCCGACCCTGCTTAGCTTCCGAGATCTGACGAGATCGGACGCCACAGGGCTACAGCTGCAGGCTTTATGCAGTATAGGTATCAGATAAGTGCAGTATTTTCGTAGGTGAGACTGACCACATTCTTTTATGGGTAAACTTCTCCAAGAACTCTTCTAATATACCATGTATTAATTTGATATTTCTGCTTATGTGCATAATAGGTATTAAGAACTATTGAATGAAGAACCAATTAGAGTAATAGAAGCAGTCAACATTGGCATGCTGACCAGAGATCAATCTCCATATAGGTTAAATATAGAAACAAATTCTTAAAATAACTATGAAATGGGTAAATACAGCACCAAAAATGTAAGCATTGAAGTTAGAGATTTTTATTGATTGGTCGCTATTGTATCCTCAGCACCTAGAGCAGTACATGCCACACAGATGCTCAAAAAATATTGTTTGAAAATTAATTAACAGTTTTTCTTATGGTATGTAAAATAACTCCTTTGGGTAAAATAACCCATTTATCTTAGTAACTGCAAATTGAGGTCAATTGTATGGTCATTATCTCATAGATTACAAAACTAAAGCTTAGAAAATTAAGTAACTTGCCCATGTTTTCAGGGTTGGCTATTGCTGGATCTGAGATCTAAGCCATATGGTCTGCATTAAACAAGCTGTACAGTCTCGTGGCCCACACCACTCTAGGTGCTCTATGAGGAAAAAGAGACTGGGGAATGCTTTGCACTGCTCTGCTGGCATCTGATCCCAACTGATCTCAGAAGCTAAGCAGTGTCCACCTGTTTAGTCCTTCGATGGGAGACCATTTGGGAACACCAGTTGCTGTAGGCTAGGGAGAAGGACCCGGCAGCCTATTTTCAAAACAATCTCCCATTGAAAACTCTATGAATAGTAGAGAAGCACTGACAATAGTGTTGGGCATGTCATTGTGTTGGGGACTGTTTGGTTCTATTATAAATAGGGTTGCTATGAGTCCAACCAGGCTTGATAGTACTTAACAATAACAGCATTGATACTCAAACATTCCTTCATTCACCTTATCATCAAGCTGTTATTGAATGCCTATATCATGCCTGTATTAAATACTGGGATTGGATTACACTAGCTAAAATTAGTCAGAGGCAAAGGAGAAACAAAAAATGTGCCAACTATGTAATAAATAAGATAATTTTAGAATCTGATTAGTGTTCTGACGATACTTTAGGTTGATCAAAGATGTTTCTTCCAAGGTATGGTGGAGGCCTCCACTGAAAGATTTGGGGCAGATAGTTAAAGACAGGATCAATTAGCAAGTGCAACAACTCTTAGTAAGAAATGAATTGAGTGCATTTGAGGACTATCATAGGGCCAATATGCCCAGCCCACAGGGAAGCAGGGAAAAGCTAGAGCTAAGGAGCAGGTCCATTAGAGTCATTTTCATTTCTTTACAATTCTTAAAACTTCCTGAAAAGAGGTGTTCAATTTAGGCATTTTAATCTGAATAATCAATAAAATTTCACATTAAGCCACAATTAAAAATAACTAACGCATCTAAGCCAAATGTGAGTTATTTCAATTTTCAACAATACTTTTAAAAAATGTAGAGGGAAGATAAAGATAGTGTAAGCTATAATTATGAACTCTGTAAAAATGAATTAAAAATGAATCACTAACCATATTAGACTGGCTATAGAAAAGGTTGTTTAATACTAGCATTGGCTTTTAAGAAAAATCATTGAATTTACCCTCTGGAGATGGTTTAGATAGGATTAGATATATTCACTAGGTGAACCATTGCCTGGATACTCCACTGACATCCCAAGTTCTTGCCAGTCCTGTGATTCCATGATAAAATTAGACTCTTTCATTGGGCAAAAACAACCCAGGGTTCACCATGCCAGCTGCAACCTGGAATAATTGGAAGGGACTGATTTTGGAGTAGTATACCTCCTACAGCTGAGACAAGATGCAATTAACAGATCTCCAAACCTCTCTTATTTCATGCTGTACTGAGTACTCTGCTGGTTCTCAGCCAATAATATCTTGTATCCGTGATACAAGCAAAGTCAAGTGGTCTGATCCATAATTAAATAGTAAATGTCTTTATTAGCTGCTGACCTTGCTTTGAACAGCATGGCTTCAAGAATTATGTGCCTATTAGCTGATATTTTGATTCTTGAAAATATAATCCAGATAAATCCAATAATACATTTTTATTTGGCCTCTTTTCCACTATTATTCAGATAAAATAACTTGTGTCTATGCCACAAGCCCTAAGCTCACTAAAACTCAGTTCAACTATTGAGATACTTAATCATCAGAATTCATCAATTGTTTTTCCATCTAACAATTCCTGCTATGAAGAAAAACTTGAGTAATTTTGTTCTATGATATTCTCATTTAGAAACAATTGAGAATCATGGCTAGAGCTTGACACTAGAGTGAGGCAGACTAGAACCTGGGATAGACTTCTTACAACTTGAGATGTGTGAACTAGAGAAAATGACTGATTTGTCTGAGCCTTGATTTCTTTATCTGCATACTAGGGATAATATTAGTCTTGTGTCATAGACTTTAGGATTAAATGAAATAATGTAAATTATCTCTTTTCCTTCATCTTTCACATTCCTTTTTGTCACATTTCTGGCATTGATTTGACATAAAATATTATCAAATATAATTGTGTATGTGTTCACTTTCTTATAGTTCTTCTTTCACTACCCACTTTTACCTTCTGCCAACACGCACACGCACACACACACACACACACACACACACACACACACACAAATTCAGATGTAAGCTCTGTGAAGACAGGGACCCTCTTTGGCTTATTCACAGAGCCTACAAAAATAAACGTCCCTTGATATATATTTGTTGAGTAAATGATAGCATGAAAACATCTTACACAGTGTGATCTGATATGTGATCAGCATTCCATAAAATGTTACCTGAAATTGTCCCTTCTTGGAAACAAGAGACTATTTACTTATTTCCATAAGTTCATTATTTGAATCAGCCTGGAGCTGAGAGCTGAGTAACGGGAACCTGCATGATGGACCAAAGCTTGGATATAGCTTTGCACAAAACAGTGGAACTTGAGGTGAGTCATTTTATTTCCTTGACAACCTTCCATATTTGAGAGTTTCTGACGTCTATATTCTTATTAACATCATCATTTATTTCTGTGTAAATATACATCATGTTCCTCAGTAGAGGGGTATTAAAGGGCAAAGAATATGTGGTTATGCTGTTAGATGCTCTCAGAACCAACCCTCCACATTCTTGACAACCCCAATTACATCACTATACATTTTTTAAGAAAAATACCAAGAAATAGATTAAAAATCAGGTGTGGTGATGTACATGTGTAATCCCAACACTTGGGAGGAGGAGGTAGGAGGATCTCAAATTCGAGGCTTGGATACATAACAAGTTCAAGGACAGCTTGAACTAAACAGTGAGACCCCATCTCAAGGGTGAAAGAAAGAAAGAGATGAAAGAATTCATGAATATATGAAACATTCACAGTGAATACTTCAGTCTTCCCTATTTACCCAGTCGCATTTCACAAAACACAAAAGAGAAAGCCCCTTGAGCTTGGAGCAACAGAAAGAAGTGGAGCAACTGGTTGCCGGTTCCTCCATCATCTCTCTCTGTCTTCTATGTCAAAATATGTTTGTATTGGTCACCTTCATGTTACCATAATCAAATACCCAAGGCAATTAACAAAGAGTAAGGTTTATTTTGGCTCATGATTGTGGAGGTCCAAGTCCAAGATCTACAGTCGCATCCCTTCATACCTCTGGAAGGGAAGCACATTGAGGTGGGATTGTGCACAGAAAAAACACTTCTATCATAAACCAAGGCCAAAGAGGGAGCCAGGAAGGGACTGGGGCCACATAGTCCCTTTCAAGGGAAATGGTGACAGGACTTTCCACCTTGTAAAGGCCTATAGCACCTCTCAATCGAGACACACTAGGAATCAAGTCTATTAACCCACAGAACTTTGGGGGATCATAGCAGTGTTGCAGAAAAAGTGAGTCCTCAGTTTCTCTCATAGAGTCACCTCCCCTTATTTACTTTCTTCCTTTACTTATCTGCCAGTTTCCTGATGTGTGTTCAGGTCTGAAGAACTGGCTAGGGCAAGAGTGGCAGGGGGAGCAGTTCATGCCATGAAACTCCAATTTGTGAAGGAGATACAGTAAAACTGTAACTTGGAGTTTTACCTTCTAACACAACATGGCTCTTTTACCTTTTAAATTCTAAATATTTGTATACACTTAAGAAGAAACCATACCTGTTGGTTTGTGTATAAATAAGTAAATATAGTTGGTCCCCTTATCTGCAGTTTCAACTTGAGCAGTTTCAACCACTTATAGTCCAAAAATACTAAATAGACCATCCCAGAAATAATTTATAAATTTTAAATTTGCTATCAGTCAGAATAGTGTGATAAAAATCTCACATTGTGTGTGCCCTTTTACTTGGGATGTGAATCATCCCTTTGTCCAGCATAGCCACACTGTATGCAATACCTGCTAGTATCCATCTCAATTATCAGATCCACATCACAGTGTTTTCATTAAAAAAATTAATTGCTTCAAAGCACAAGAGCAGTGACGCTGGCAACTTAGATATAACAAAGAGAATCTGTGAAGTGCTTTAAGTGAAAGGTGAAATCTCTCAATTTAATAAGAAAAGAAATTATTGTTGTAATTTCCTGAACAACTAGGGTCTTATTAAGGAAATGCTTTCCTATGCCTTTATGTCGGAACATATTTCCTATCTTTTCTTCTAGTAATTTTAAGGATTCTGGTTATATGTTGAGGTCTTTTATCCATTTCAGGTTAACTCTTGTGCATGTTGAGAGGTACGGGTCTGTTTTCATTTTTCTGCAAGTGGATCATTTGTTGAAAAGACTATCCTTCTTCCAATATGCCTGCTTTGCTCCTTTGTAGAAAATTAGGTGGTGTATCTCTGGGTCCTCTGTTCTATTCCACTGTTCTTCAGGCCTATTTTTGTGCCAGTACTAAGCTCTTTTTGGTACTTCAGCCCTGGGGTGTAGTTTAAAGTCAGGGATTGTGATCCTGCATGCACTAGTTTTGTAGCTTGTTTTGGCTATACATGGTCTTTTGTGTTTCCATATTGCAACAAGAACAATTAAAGGGGACTACATGAAATTAAAAATCTTCTGTATATCAAAAGAAACAATCAACAGAGTCAATGAATTCCCTACAGAATGGGAGAAAATCTTCCCATCTTATATATTGGACAGAGGACTAATTTCCAGAATTTACAAAGAACTCAAGAAAGCAACTCCCAAGACAAGAAGTAATCTAATACACAAGTGGGCAAGGAACTGAATAGACAATTCTCAAATGAAGAAGTTCATAAGGCCATGAAACACATGAAAAAGTGCTCAGTATCCCTAGCCATTAGTGAAATACAAATCAAAACAACTCTGAGATCCCACTTTATTCCAGTAAGAATGGCCAAGATCAATAAAACAAATAACAACAAATGCTGCCAAGGTTGTGGAGAAAAAGGAACCCTCTTACACTGTTAGAGGGGCTGTACATTAGTTCAACCACTTTGGAAATCAATATGGAGGTACCTCAGGAAACTAAAAGTAGATCTGCCATATGACCCAGTTATACCACTACTGGGAATATACCCAAAGGGAGAGGAGTCATCATATCACAGAGACACCTGCACGTCCATATTCAATGCAGCATTTTTCACAATAGCAAGGATATAGAATCAACCAAACTGCCCATCAACAGAAGAATGGATAAAAAAGTTATGGCACATATACACAATGGAATACTGCTTAACAGTTTAAAAATGAAATAATGTCATTTGTAGCAAAATGGATGGAATTGGAGAACATCATCTTAAGTGAATGAACACAAGCCCAAAAAGAGAAATACTATATGTTCTCATCTGTATGTCGGGGCTGAATCAAACTTAAAGGGAGGAAAAATCCTATACATGAATTGAAACATAATAAAAAGCTCAATTAAACTTAATGTAGAAGGGACAATATAATACTCCTTATATTTTTTCTATTTTCTACTCCGAAAGAAGGAAGGAGGGATCTAAAAAAGGGAAACAATGATTGGAGCAGATGGAAGGGGGAAGGGTGTCAAAGGGGAGGGATAAAAGGGGAAAAGTCAACCTCAATGTAAAAAGCACAACTTTTTGAGTAAGGTGGAAAGAAAGGAGGGAAGATAGAGGAAAAAACCTACAAGAATAGCTAAAATAAAAACTAATAGTAATAGTAATAATACCAAAGGCTGTCAATAATATAAATGGACTAGATCACTCACATAATACTGCTGAGGATGCAAAAATGTAGATCACCATAGAGAAAAGTGTGGCTTTACATCAAAATTGGGATGCATGTATGTAGATAAATATTCTCACAAAAAGACATTCAAGTAGAAAGGGGACCATCAGTGTGGGGGTGTTGATAGGAGAGAAGTGTCATGAGAGGGTAAGGGGGAAGTTATTTGAGTAATGTACAGTGAAATGCATATATGGAAATGTCATAATGAAACCTATGTCATAATGAAACCCATTAAGGTATACATAAACTTTACAATAAAAAAGGAAAAAGGAAAGAAATTCATACACTGAGTTTGCTAAAGTCTACAGGACAAAGACAGAAGAAGACCATATTCACACAACTTTCATTACAGTACATATAAAATTCAATACTGTCCATGAATTCAGGCATCCACTGGGGGTCTTAGAATAAGTGGATGGGATAGAAGATAATAAAATGAGAAGGAAAAAGGAAGAAAAGGGCAGAGAAAGGCAAGAAAAGGAGTGAAAATAAAATATGAAAATAATTCTTAAACTTGAAATGGAAAGAAATATTACTAACAAGTGTAACTAATAACAGAAAAAGTAGTTTAAAGTAGTTTAACATCAAAATTTTTAATCAATCTTTAAAACTTTCCCCCCAGAATTTAGAAATTAGATAGTGATTTGTTTGTGGAGATGTTTTGAAAAGGGAAAAAAATGAATAGTATAAAATATCTAAAGATGCTGATTGAGAGGAACAACAAAGCCAGATGGCATAAATGGCATCCTTAGGGATTTTGTGGCAGACGAGGCTATGCTAGAAAGTGCCTCCTCTGTCCTAAATATGGTGCAGTCACACACTGAGCATGTTCTGTGTCCTTAGCTGGCTACATGAAGTCGCTGTGCTCAATCTTAAAACCTCTACTTTTTTTTAAGAGAAAAGTAACAGTTAAATGTTAACCTGGAGATTTAGCCAATAACATGGCTTCTTTCCATTTTAAATTCTAAATATTTATGTATATTCAAGAAGAAAGTATATCTACTGACTTGTGTTTAAATAAGTATATTATAGTAGGCCCCCTTACCTGCAGTTTCACTCTGTTTTTAGCTCTCTTCAATAGTTCATCAAGCTAATTTTGTTGTTCTCATTAACATTTTAATCAGTAAAAGTTGTCTTTTTTGTGAAGGTTATGGTATATGTATACTAGAGAATTTTAAGTAGCTTTTGTAGAGAATGAGAGCATCAATATGTATTGAATTTAGATCAGGTTAAACAAACAAAATAAATCAAGTTGCAGAACAACTTGTATGATACACTCCTATTTCAGTTACTAATAAAAACTTACAGATAATTATTTGTATAATATTAGAGAAAGGTAGAAAAAGTATACATAAACTATCAGCTTTAGTTTAGAAAGGTGGGGAGGGCACAGAACAGCAAAGAATGGTGAAGATTATTAACTTTGTTCTTTATATTTCTATACCATTTATTTGTTATACCAATCATACATTGCTTTGTTGTTAAAATAAAATGGAAAAAAATAAATAGTTATAGTTATTGTGTAAGATTTTTCATTTATATAGACTAACATTTTGTGTGAATCTTTTGGAAGATCATATATGGTTAACCCCCAAATAATTCTCATGCTTGGTATTCCGTGCATGCTTTATACACTGTCAGATGCTGCAAATTATCCATGCAATAAACATTCTACCTTTATCCTTCTTGTATGAAACCTTATAATAGTCACAAAGACTAAATGGCTAGTTTAAAATTAAAATAGAGTACACCAGAATGAAACAAAATAAAACAAATCCAAACAAAATAGATGCTCTGGGTGTTCATGAGAGTAAAATCTAGCCTAAGTGAATAAGCAGAAACTATATGGGACTCGCAGAAGGATTCCTTTATGGAAAGCCTGGGAGCCGTGCACACCCTTCTGGCCCTCCCATCTTGCTTCTTTCTGCTGCCAGGAATAATGACATAAGAACTGGAGCTCCAGCTCCTTTTTGATCATGAGGTGACACTGAGGATGAAGGGCACACAGTGAGGACTATGGAGAAGAAAAAGGGAGACAGATGCTTTCCATGGTACCAGTTAATGAACCTGAACTACCCACTTCAGACTCTCATGTTTAATCATGTTATTTTTAGAATTTTTATTGTGCAACTAAATTTAGTCCTGATTAATACATAGGCTGGATACATGTGAAAAATAAAATTTCTTGTGGAAAAAATGCAGAATTATATAATAAGATTGTACATTTTGTACCTGCTGCAGAGGCATATTGTTTCTATACTCACATTCAGAGCAGATCACTTGTTAAATCATGAAAATGCTGGTTATGTCTATTTTGCTTCCATAAAACACTTCCACTTCTGTTGAATAATTGAGTATTTGGAGCTGTCTTGGAAGTTCTTGGTCTCTTCCTTTCTCCTGCTAACAATAGAAGGTCTTGATGAATTGATTAAGCAAAAATAAAAGTGCACTGAGGCAAGAGTGCTCAATCATTTAAACCTGTTTTTACCGAGTCAAAGTACTAATCTGTGAAATTCTAGACAACAAAACATCAACTGTAAATAAGAAATCTGAGCTGAAATGGAGCATGAGCCTTGTTCAATGACATGAGAAAAAACCTGGAAATAAAGTTGTCTAATGGGTTCTAATTCCAACTCTGTCGTCTAATTGTCATTTGCGCCTGAGTAATATCATTTAGCTTATCCATGCCTCATTAGTGAAATGGGATAACTGACCCACAGGGAAAGGAAATATTTGATGGTGAGTGAAACATGGTTGAGGGAACTTTGTGAAAGGCCTCCCTCTATGGAAAAAGGTATATTTCTACAGCAGATGTGCCCAAACATACAGATATTATATTTACATTGAAAGCATGATTTGATTTCTGGCCAAAAAAGTGTGTTTTGAACAAATGATAATTGGCAAAGAATAGAGAAGGTGCTAGTCCTCTTATAGTATATAAATGGCTGTGAACTGGCAGCTCACCTTTTTCCTTTCCTCCATGTGCTAATGGCCATGATAATGAGATGTAACTGTAGTACTTATTCCTTTATTAAAGAGAAAGCCACTCTTACTGCATAATTAAAATAGTTTTCCTGAAGCTTCTATGCAATTCAATTTCCCTTTGGAAAATGTGAGTAAACAGGATATATTCCCATTTTACTGATGAGATCATTCAAGTTAAGAATTAAGTAATAAGGTGAATTAAGTAATAAGTAATTAAGTAATAAGAATTAAGTAATACTTAATTTGGTATTTAGTTTGGTAAATACTTTATTTACCAAAACCTAGGTAAAGTCACCTAGGTTTTGGGTGCCAGAGCTATAAACCAAACCCAAGTTTTCTCATTTTAAATTGTAAACATACCATAGAGTGGCTTGAATGAGTCATAAGAAGGCAGGTTATAAGTAATATGCAATCTTGATAGGGCATATTGAAATATGTGAGAATTATTCTCATTCCCTTTCCCTACAAGCTGAACACACTCTTGACGAAACCCATATTCTCAAATGAGCACACACACACACACACACACACACACACACACCATATTTATAATTTTAAAGGGAAGTAAGAGCTAGGTTTTGGGCATCTGAGAAGAAGGTGTATATGAGCATGAGCATTTATACGAAGATTAAAACTGTTGTTAATAATTTAATAGTGAACCAGGCTCTGAGCTATTAAACATGGAATTTTCCAAGCAGAATCTAAGATAACAATGGGTCAGAAACTCTAGAGGACAGCAGGCACATCTGTCTCCTTCACTGTTGTCTCTTCAAGGATTAGCACAATTCTGGTTAAAGCAAATGAAGTAAACAATATTTGGAGAAGAAAGGGATGCTTGAAACTAATTCCTTTATCTATAGTTCAAGCATTCTTTTGGAAGTCTAACAATTATTTAAACTATGAATACATCAGTAGGCCACCTAAGTCAGGTTCTTGAATGTTTAAAGTTTGAAACTTAAGACCTTCATACAGTGATAGTGCCAAGATTCTAAGCCTCACAAGGGCAGAGAAAGATGACTTTTATTTGTTTTTAATATTGTATTTTCAAGAATATCACAGTGCCTGGCATAGATGTTAAATGTTTGCTAAACTCATTAATCAGTAATGGTGTTACAAGTAATAAGCTTACAAAAAGCAAAAGCTGTGATATACTACTAATCCCATGTCATATTACCAAATAGGATTTTTACATGAATGAAAAGCTGATAAGCCTATAAATGCTAAGTACAATCAAGAAGCCCAACCTTTTTACAAACCAAGATCCATTTGTTGTTATATATTTTCTTTCTCTGAAATGCACTGAAATGTATCCAAATGATTATTTCAACAGATAGGGAAGATTTTTACCAACTTCTGCAATCTGAAATAGATTGAACATGCAATCAGTATGCACTGATAATTACTGATGACTGGAATACAAAAGTTGGAAACAAAGAAGAAGGATTAGTAGTTGGAAAATATAGCCTTGGTGACAGAAAGGATGCTGGGGATTGCATGATAGAATTTGTCAGAACAATGACCTTCATTGCAAATACATTTTTTTCACCAACATAAGCAGTGACTATACACATGGAATTCACCACAGGGAACATGTAGGAACAAAATTAATTACATTTGTGGAAAGAGACAATGGAAAAGTCAATATCAAAAGTCAGAACATCAATTGTGGATCAGATCATCAATTGCTCATATGTGGGTTCAAACTGTAACTGAAAAATATTAGAACAAGTGTATGAGAACCAAGGTATAACCCTGAATACATCCCACCAGAGTTCAGAGAATACCTACCTCAAGAACAGGCTTGACGCATTAGAAACTAATGACAGAAGACCAGATGAATTGTGGCATGACATCAAAAACAGCATTCAGGAGGAAAGCAGGTTATTTAAAAACAGGAAATAAAGAAAGACCAAATTACATTTCAAAAGAGATTATGAAACTTACCCTTGTACTTCAAGCACCTAAGGTAAAAGGAAGACATGACAAAGTTAAAGAACTAAACAGAAGATTTCAAAAGGCAGCTCAAGAATACAAAATCAAATATTACAATGACATGTGCAAATACTTGCAGATAGAAATCCAAAAAGGGAAGAACATGCTCTGTTTTTCTCAAGCTTAAGGAATTGAAGAAAAAATTCATGACTTGAGTGGCAATAGTGAAGAATTCTACAGGGAAAATATTAAAACATGCAGGAAATATCTAAAGAAGATGGAAAGAATACATAGAATCATTATACCGAAAAGATTGGTGGATGAGCATTTCAAGAAGTTGCGTATGATCAGGAACCAATGGTAGTGAAGGACGAGGTAGAAGTTGCCTTGAAGGAACTGGCAACACAGAAGGCTCCAGGAATTGATGGAATACCAGTAGAGATGTTTCAACAAACAGATGCAGAACTGAAGGTGCTAACATGTTTATGCCACGGGGTTTGGAAAAGAGCTACTTGGCCAACTGAATGGAAGAGTTCCATATTTGTGTCCCCAAGAAAGGAGATCCAACTGAATGTGGAAATTATTGAATGAAATCATCAATATCTCTTGCTACAGATCATCCAAAAGTAACTGAACAGTATATAGACAGGCAACTGCCAGAAAACCAACCCAAATTCAGAAGAGAGCACAGGACTAGGGACATCATTGCTGATGTCAGATGGATATTAATTGAAAACAGAGAATATCACAAATATGCCTATGTTTTACTGACTATACAAAAAGACATTTGACTGTGTGGATCACAGCAAATCATGGATAACATTGTGAAGAATATGAATACCAGAGCACTTAGTTGTACTCATGAGGAATTTGTACATGGACCAGGAGACAGTCACTCAAAGAGAACAGGGAAACACTGCCTGGTTTCGAGTCAACTAAGGTGTGTTTCAGGGCTGTGTTCTTTCACCATACGTCTTCAATCTCTAGGCTGAGCAAATAATCTGAGAGTTGGACTTTACAAAGAAGAACACGGCATGTTGACTGCAGGAAGATTCATTAACAACCTTTGTTTTGAAAATAATATAACTCTGTTTGCTGAAAGTGAAGAGTATTTGAATCATTTACTGATTAATAACACAGCCTTCAGTATGTATTGCACCTCCACATCAGCAAATCTAAAATCTCTACAACTGGGTCAGTATGCAGCTTCATAATAAATGGAAAAAAGATTGAGGTTGTCCAAGATTTTGCTTTACTTGCACTGGGAAAAGCTGTTGCAAAAGACCTCTTTAAAGGGCTGAAAATTAAAGATGTCACACTGAAAATAAAGGTGTGCCTGACTCATCCCATAGTATTTTCAGTGCATCATACAGTTGTGAAAGCTGGACACTGAGTAAGTGACCCAGGAGAAGAATTGATGCTTTTGAATTATGGTGCTGGAGACCAATATTGAATATACCATGTACTGACAAAAGAACCAACAGATCTGTCCTAGAAATGCAACCAGACTGCTTCTTGGAAGTTAGGATGGCTAGTGTGTGTCTGATGTATTTTGGACATGTTATCAGGAGTGAGAAATCCCTGGAGAAGGACATCATGTTTGGGAGACTATGAGGTCACTGAAGAAAAGGAAGACTCTCAACTAGATGGATTGATACAGTGTCTGCAACAATGGGCTTAAACATAAAAAAGATCCTGTGTCTGGCACCAAATCATGGAGTGTTTCATTCTGTTGCACATGAGTGATGTGAGTCAGACCCAACTCGATGGCACCTAACAACAACATTTTCACTACACTAATTAGACATCTAATGGCTTTGTAGAATTAACTTGACCTTTACAAAAAGAAGCTGCTTTTACTCTTGGTAGGAATTTTGGCACTAAAAATTTCAGTCTCCAATGGGGTCATCTGTCTATTTAGAATTAAAAAAAAGACTTAACAGAAAAAAAAATGGTAAGGTTTAGGCCATCAAACATCTTTAGTTTCGGTCGGACAAAAAAGAAAACTGATGAACTTTTTTGTAGCTCTAGTTCAAATACCAGTAAGAATAAGAACCCTTATATTACTTTGATCACAACTGCTCTAACTACATGTAGCAAGAAATTATTTTTGTTACAGTAACATGATGTGTACCAACACTCCTGAGCTCTGGAGTTTCCCTGAAGCAGATGGGAAGCTATTCACTTTGGTGAGGGCATAACCCTTTTTGAGATTTAGACCTGACAAGAGAGCTGTGTCAGCACAAATGAGAAGAAGCTGGTGGCCCCAGAGCAAAGTCTCTCTGCCAAGGGGACCCAAAAAGAGTTTCTCAGGAGGATCTGACAGGAAAAAGAATCATGAAAAAATGAGTAGTAACTCAGATATTATGTCCTTTCACCTTCTACTATCGCAAAGTATTAAAACTCTAAATGAATCCATAGAACTGGAAATCTGGATGAAAAATGACCTAGAATGAATGCTTATTTTTGTCTACATGTGGCTTTATCTCCACTGAGTACAGACGTAGTTATGTTCCCTGGCCAGAGACTCAGCCTGTGAAAGAGAACAAAACATATAAAGTCAGACATTTTAGAAATATAAGCAACATTCCAAAACATGGTGAACATGTTAATTTTCAGATCAGGTGCTCAAAAGCCAGGTAAGAATGATTAAATTATCCATGCAATTAGTTTCAGGCAGAGGTGGAAAGAAAACAAATTTCTTAACTTCCAACCAATTCAATGTAAAGTTTTGCTATTGCTTTGCAAATAATTATACCATATTTCCCAAGAATGCTAGTAATTTATAGAAACATATAATTTCAATTATTAGTTTTTTAATTCAACAGAAAAAAATCACCAAAATGCACACTAAATGTACATACGAATGCAAAACATTATCCACCTAATAAAATGGTTAAAAGAAAAAATACACAATACCTTGCTTTGGGAAGGATTTGAAGCAATTGGAATTTATCTATGTTGGTGATAATGTAAATTGATTCAACCACTTTGTAAAACAATTTGCCAATGTTTACTAAAGCTAAATATGTAGCAATCTATAATTCAGAACTCCAGTCCAAGACAGATACTTGAATGAAAATGTGTTCATTTAATGATTTGAACAGGAATGCTTACATCAGCCCAAACATCAATTGGTAGTGAACACTGGATCAACTAATTTTGCTATATTCATACAAAAGACTATTATCCAGCATAAAAATCAAACATCTGCTTCATATAATAATTTTTATAATTCTCAAAAATATAATGATAGATATGTATTGGTTGATCCATGGTGTATGTGTACTAGGAGGATATGTGGTGTATGTATCCATTTAGGCATTACCCAAATGTGTTTACATGCACACAGGTGCACACACGCACATGCAAATATATATACATATTTATGAATCCCAAAGGTATCAAATGGTGCTGTAGGCTTCAGGTTTGCAACATTTCTGTCCCTTACTCTCTGTATTGTATTCTGAATCAAAAGTACATATACAGAAGTTCATTTTGAAAAATTAGCAATATTAATGGTTAGCAGGAAAAGGGACCATTAATAAGGAGAAAGGGGACCAGTGGTAGGAAGGAGGGTAGACAGGATAGGATAATGGAGAAGTGAATCTGAGCAGTGTGCAGTGATATGTGTGCATGGAAATGTCACCATAAAACCCATCAATCTGCATGCTAACTAAAGCAAAATCACTAATATAAAAGCTTAAAACAGCTCAACAATTTACAAATGCCTGTCATACTATAACTGTGAATTGTTGTGATAACCCATTGAAGTGCTCTAAATGCCATTCTTTGAAATATACTGTAATCTTTCTGTTCATAAAGCATAAACTTGAAATGGGTTATAATAGTTGAGGTGCCTAAAAACAGATGATTAAAGAAAAGATCAAATAACTAAAGGAATTGAGAGAAAAAGTAGTTTTGGCAGGTGACATATTGTTAGTCAACATATTTCTGTTGTGATTCACAGCTTAAGTACATAGAGAGGATACTGCAATGGCTCAAATAATAAAATGGAAGGAAAACCTTTAACATATAGAGTAACTCTAGGGAATTTGGGAATCGGGATCAGTGACATTCTGTCACCATGTCTTGTGATTTTTAGAGATTCCTCTGTGTTTATAGAAACGTGAAGATATGCCCTTAGGTCTGGGATCACTTTTTAGTGTTCAAGAACAAATTATAAGGTTTCAATTTGTCTAAACACTCAAATACAATTTTTCTCACCTCCTATTTGTCAAAGACTTAATTTGCCTGTCAGAGTAAAAAAATTATAACCAAACTAAGAAAACAGTAACTTGTAAGCCAAGAAGTCTGGAAGTTACCAAGCCCAAGAGCTGTCACCATACCTCTTTACTCTGAAATTCTCCCCTGTATAGCCATAGAATTAGCACTAGTTTTCAATTTCCATTGAACTCAACATACATAATGTTTGTCTGTCATACATAATGTAAATCTGATCTACAGATTTAACTCTTGCTCTTTTATAGCACTTTGACAGCTCTTTGGCCAATAATCTCCGTCAATTATGTTGACTGACCAACAAACTATTTTCCTTTCATATATATATATTTAAATCTCAAAAGGTTTCCTCTTAAAGAGTTCTGACATCCATAGATAAGACTACACTGTCTGGTATTACTAACCCTACTTTTTTTTTTTTTTTTTTTTTTTTTTTTTTTTTTTTTTTTTTTTTTTTTTTTTTTTTTTTTTTTTTTTTTTTGCTGTATTGGGGGTTGAACCCGGGGCCACATGCTTGCATGCTTTGCAAGTGCTGTACCACTGAGTTGCACACTTAGGCCATTTTTTTTTTTTTACTTTTTTGAGACATGGTATTGCCAAATTATGCAGACTGCCTCTAGTCTCAAACTTGCGATCCTCCTGCCTCTGCCTCCCAAGTCACTCAGATTACAGGCGTGCACCACTGCACCTGGCCATAAGTACATTTTTATTTGGAGGTGATTCTGGTGATGATATTGCCAGCCTAGAGTTCTACAGAGATTACTGAGTAAATTATCCCACAATTTGCCTGTGCTTACTAGTCAATTTTGCTATTTACCCACCAACACTTTTTTCTTAGCAGGCATGATGATCCTTACACTCTTAAGTATTCATCTTTGACTGCTATTTATCAGATTCTTCAGTGCCTTTGTAGCAAATGGTCTACATAACTCCCGGCTATATTTCCATCATATTTTCACAATAGTTATACTACCTGTACCCAAGTAGTTTTCTGTTTATCAGAATTTTCAGAAAACACTGCCATCAGAATTCCTCAAGCTTATATGCATGTGTTCAAACAACTTGAATATGCAGAAAAGCCAGAAAGTTGTGTAGTTTTATTCTCTGTTTTTGAAGATAGGGCACATAAGATCCAGAGAAGTTAGGTAACACATGATTTGTTAACAAATACCAATAAGAGCACAAAGATAAAATTTGTGTGAGAGCTAACATTTGCTGGATGCTTACCATGCCTACATTAAATACTATAAGTGAATTATTTAATCTTCACGCCACATATAAGGCAGATTCTATTATCTCTCCTTTCACTGACCTACAAAACTTCATGTCATGATATGGAATGATGGTATGTTTAGTCTTAATGTTAATCTTTTCACAGAAGTGAAAAGATAGAATGCTAAGAATCATAAACGTTGCTTTTGCCATTTTAAATACCAATTTTGTGGTATTATATTCTAACTTGGAAACATTTATTTTTTTTAATTTTTTTCTGATGTTATTTTGCTACCATCCTCTGACAGTTGTGATTTGTTTTTCTATTTTATTCATAATTTTTCAACCCAAGCTTGGCAGTAATAGCCAATGACTTTCATTAAGTAATTCTGAGATAATCATTGGTTGCAATTTTACTTTATGAAACCTAGCTGGTATATGTTAATCCAGAGGTCTTTGTAGAATATGCAAAATGACCTTTTTCATGAGCTTGTGATATAAATGAGGTCATTTCTATTCTTAGTATTAAAATTAATCTCTAGAGCCTTCACAAGCACATTAGCAGGAACTCAAGTGTCTCTCTTGGGACTCCTCCAACTCCCTGAATATTTTAATAACTCTGAGACTTTTTCACTATAAGGGGATGAGTTTTGCTTCATACTTTGTGAAAAGAAATACAAAATATGATCAATTCAATGCAAGGAAGTTCCCCAGTTTCTTCTTTAGTGATTGTTACCAGCCACGTTTATTGTCATAGAGCACACATGTGGACCAATACAGTGAGATGGTAAATTCACCTGCCATTCTTATGATGCCACTACGATCATGGCATACTTTCTCAGGGCCTAAAGGGAAGGAAGCCTGCAGTTGTACCACTGTGGCTTCTGATCCTGTCAGATCTCGGAAGCTAAGCAGGGTCAGGCCTGGTTAGGATTTGGAAGGGAGACCACCTGGGAACACTGCTGTAGGCTTGGGAGAAGGACCCGGCAACCCACTTCCCAAAACCATCAGCCATTGAAAACCTATGGATATCAGAGAAGCACTGACAATAGTGTTTTGCCTGTTGTACAAACGGTCCCTATGAATCGGATACCAACTGGAGGGCACCTAACACCAACAACAACAAAGGGAAGGAGGTTTATTTACAAATAATTCCTTGTATTACTAGAATGTAAGGTCTAGTTCTCAAATCACCCTGGATATCTGAGTAACAAACTAGTATGTCCATGTGCTCAAGATGAGGATACTCCAAGCTTGAATTACCAAAAAATAGTGTAGGTAGACACCAGAGTTAAACTGTCACAGACAATTTGTATTTCTGGTACTTAATAGTTGTGTGATTTTGGTCAGGTCAGCTATCCCTCTAGATTTCCCATGTATAATGCCATAAAATATTTGCCTTGTGGTTATTTTGAGATGTTCTATGTAAAACATGCAGAAAAAAATCCACGAACCTTAACATTATTATTGTTTTATTATTACTAAGTAACAAATTCTCATTGTCTGAAAGCACACATAGCACTAGAAGTGGCTACTAGCTTGAAACTAACTCTATACTGCCTTTGTTCATCAATCCACAACCAGTCAGATCTTGGCAATAAAATCATTCATGGCCCCAGGGCAACATGTGTGCAAAGCCTCTTCACCTATAGGTCTCTATTGTGTAATCATCTCAATCCATCAAGGATAATATGCAAATTTTGACCCTCAAAAGAAATGTGATGACATTCCCAGAAGGTTCCTCAAGCCCTGTACAAAATTTTCCACTTTCTTTCCAGCGATTAACCCCACGTCCAGAGAGTATTTCATTCTATTGTATATAGGGTCGCTATGAGTCAGCCCTGATTCAACTGCATCTAACAACATCAACAATGAAGTATGTATTTAGAGAGATAAGTTTTATTTCTAAAGGACGTCTTGATATTTTTTCTTTCAGAGAAGTTGGTACATACTTACCTTATATTTATAATGAAAGAATAGAACATAAAAGCATTCTAGAGTCAAACAAGGAACTCCTCTAAGTAGTTTTCTCTTCTCAACATGAAAAAGTAATGGCTAGTGGCTTCAATAAAGCAGGCAACTGTTTCTTTTCTTACATGAAGTTCTACCTAAATCATTTGCCATGGTTTCTATTTATTAATTATCTAATTTCATAAGCTTTCTTTTGGATATGAAAACTCACTGATGTGTGTAAAGGAAATCATCTGGAGAATCTGATAGGCTATGAATAAACCACAGAAATAAAACCTACAATAATAGAAGCATAACAAGTTGTGTTTCCTAAAATCATACATATCTTTCCTAAGCTATAGCTAATTCAGAAATTATTCAGAATAATTCAGAAACAATTTCCAGGCTAGAAAATTGTCTGTAGTGTATAGGACCTAAAATGGTTTTTGCAAAATTATACTACTGTTAACCTAATCATGCCCTATGCAAACATAAAATCCTCTTAACCACACACCCTTTCTTCTGCCAACATATCCTAATTATGCATCTAACATATATCTAGTAAATTGAATGCACTGTTTTATATTCTTCTAATCTATCTTTATACTATGTGCATTAATTGTTAAAGCTTCTGTGTTTGTATCACCTCTTTTAACTAAAGGGACTACGGTTATAAAAGATTTCAATGGTAGATTGTTTTGGGATTGCTTCAGGACTTGACACCTAACAACAACAACTACAACAACAACAACAACAACAACAATAAAGGTTATTAAAAAACTCCATATAAACATCATATAATTCATCAGACTCCTATTAAGGACTGGAAAATATTGATTTGTACTTCTTAGTAATATCATAAAATATCAAATTGTAGCATAAAAGAATACTTGTAAAAATAATATTTCGGTTTTTTGAAGGCCAAGAGTAAAAAGTATCATATATTTTTTAAAGAGTAAGAAAAATAATCAAGTTAATAATAGTCAATAGAATTTATATAAAAGGTGAATGTGAATGAGATGAGATCTTCTGCCCTCAGAATATAGGGTTCCTCTCATCTAGTTATTTGATTGTTATTGGTTTATAAAATATATTGTGGTTGGGACAATACTTTTAAAGGAAAAACCACATGATACTTATGTGTGAAAAGTAGATGTGCATTACTTACAGTCTTTGCTTATGACACAATAAAGCATCAATATTACTTTAACTGTCTTTGTAAAAATGTTGCTATCATGCCATCAAGAGAACCAAACTTTGGTAACCCAAGTTCATGGATATCCTATTATAATGCCATTATAGTAGGAAAATGATTTTAGTGCATGTTAATGGAAACCACATTATACTGGTAAGCAATTTTATTGTAAGTCTATGAAGACCACATTATGATGGTCAAACAATTTCACTGTAAGTCTATGAAGGCTGCATTAATAATGCCGTTATAAGAGCAAAACAATTTTAAATAAACCCTATTGGGACTCATTTCACTGTCATGATGGTGGCAAAATGATTTCAGTATATGTTTATGGAGAACCCCTTATAATGCTATTATGACAGAACTAAGATAGAAAAAAGAAATTATAAGGAGCCCATTATAATATCATTATAATTCCATTACTCTGGTTAAAAGATTTCACAATAGCCCTACAGCAATTCCACTGCACTGGTAACAATCAGGTCATAGAAAATGTCAAGTATATGACACTTGCAAAAATCACATATAGGTTCGGAAAGATCAGATTAATGTCTAGGATGGAATACTCATATCAAGAAAGTTTAACTTTATTGATACTACAATTTTGTGAAAATTTCTTTGCTTGCAGTTATCCAATCTGTTATCATGGCTGGAGGTATTTATGATTCAAAATAAACATTCAGTCCCTTGTATAAAAGTAAGTTATTCTTATTTATTCTAATGTGTTGACATTTAGAATATGGCACCCTGGGGATCTTTGCCACCTGTGGACTTCTATTGTCTCATCAACTCAATTCATCAAAGAAAATTGAACCCTGAGCCTCAAGAGGGAGGTGTTAGTAATCTTGATCTCTATGTTCTGGAAAGATTTCTTGGCATCCATACATATTTGCCAACTCTTCTCAGGTGAGCAATACTACTTAATAAGTGGATATTAACCAACCAATTCATAGTTTCTAGTGTTGAAGATTTTGTTACTCCATCAGCCACTCAGTTATTCAGTTTCATGAAGATTAATTTGTCATATCATAACTATTGACTATATCTGTATCTTCTCCCAGCTGATTGATAAACATGGAGTTTTAATAAGGTATATGCAAAGTATATAAGAAAGATGATGATTAGTTCACACATGAACACATATATCGATAGCTACCTATAGAATAATGACCCCCCCCAAAAAAATCCACATTCTAATCCTTGGAACCTGAGAATATGTTACTTTAGACAGTAAAAAAGGACTTTGGAGATATTGTTTAACTGAAGACATTGAGACTAAGGAGAGTATGCTATATTATTCAGGTATACCCAATATCATCTCAAAGGTTGCGATAAGAGTGAGGGAGTAGAATTGCCAATATAGAAGTCTGTTTAAAGTTAGGAGAGATTGAGTGATACCAACTTGCTAATAATTTCACCAGTGGTGACCTTGGGCCAAACTTGCTTTTCTGACATGATGATTTAGTTATTTGAAAAATTTAAGGGAGAACAACCCCTATCAAAGGAGCAGAACTGTACAGTTACTGAGTGTTACTGATTCATTGCATATAAATAATGACAAATAGTTAAACACAAGCATACATAAGATCCACAGGTACTTTTTAGTATCTTAACAGAGTTTCAGAGCTCCCAAGGTGTTTAAATGTTCAGCCAGAACAGCAGGAGTATTTTTTGAATTAAGGGGTTTTGTTAGGAAAATTGGGGGCCCTAAAATGTAGTTTGGGGACTTCCACATATATGTCTCAAAAAGATACTTTTCTGTGTAGTTCCCCCTGAATCTTCAGAGATTTCTGAGTTGGACCATGCCTGTATACCATGAGCTAAACTTTCTGCCATAAGGGAAGATTTTGTTTGGGCTTCTCCACAGAGCGGAAGTTGGCCTTATAGGAACAGCTCCAACTTGGTCTCCTTCCTGCCAGGGTTATGACCTGTATGAAATCCTGTATATCCTGTCTGAAGATATGTCAATCCAATTAAGGAATTAAGATATTACATCCCCCAAAGCTTCAAGGATTAGCTAAGATATATGGGCAGAAAGAAGAAGCAGATTGCATTTTAGGACTTCTTGATAAAAAGAATCAAAATGTAAGACCGGATAAGCAAAAACTTCAGTGACTGGGAGGGGGATGGGACCTTGGAACATATTCAACACCCTGGCGTAGAAGTCCAGGGGATAGAGTAAACTGCTTGCTGTAATGGTTTGTAAAATCCTTAGAGAACAGAGAGCTATACTGAGCAAACTTCTGACTAAATTTGTCCTAGCAAGTGGTAGAGGAAAGATAAACAGCCTAAAGGAAGTTGCCATGATTGAACGCACACATTCTATGAGATCAGACAACCTAAAAGAGGACCATGGAAGAGTGATGTGGTAATCCACTCACAAAGAAATCCCGAAAAAATCAGCTGTTGAAAACCCTGTGAGAGGTCCCTATGCACCCAACCCGTATTGATGGCACCAAACAACAAGAACAAAAAAAAAAGACTATGTTCTAAGGGTGCTCAGAGGACACACCAGTCCCATGGTCAGCATAGATGCATTGGTGAAACATTCAGTGATCACTAAAAGCATTCAGTGGTGGCTGTACTCTGAAGACCAGCGCTTAACAGGGTTGAACTGTGCCTATACCCACCCCCACACACACACAAAAAAAAACCCAGTTGAACAATGCTGAGGTTCTAATCCCCAGTAGCTGAGATTTTGTGTTCATTTGGAAATTGAGGCTTAACAGAAGTAATCAAGTTAAAAGAGGTCATTAGGGTGGACCTTAATCCAATAGGAGTACAAATTACCAGAAGCTAGGAAAAGACAAGGGATGAATCCTCTGAAGCATTTAGAAATAGCATAGTCCTATTGATACCAAGCCATCCTATTTGTAATACTTTGGTATCAAAGTCCTAAGAAACGAATACAAAGAGATATTCATTATGGTGGTCTTAACAGCTATGATGATGATGGACCCCCAAAGTAGTAGAGATCAAGCAGCAGGACTTATGTGCCAGAAGCAAGGGAACTGAAATTCCACAAGCAATCAGCAATATTAAAGGGCCAGTCAAGGGAGCTATAAGTACAGGAAGGTATCCAATGGTAGAGAGTTGACTATGAGGCACCAAATGGAAATGGTTGCTAAAGAACAGTGTCTTAAGGAGCAAAAGAGCAAAGGTCTTTCTTAATACCTAAAATCATAATACCTAAAATACTGAGTGAAGGTCTTTCTTAATATCTAAAATCATAACAGGAAAAGAGGAGCAGGAGACCCCACAGTAAGTCAAAACTACTTGCTTAGCTCCTTACCTAAGCCAAAGTTCATATCTGGAACTCCTTGGCTGAAGGAGCCATTGTTGCAGACACTGTGTGTCAATCCATCTGGTAGAGATTTTTCCTTTTTTTCATGAATCTTCCACTGTCCCAAACATGATGTACTTCTACAGGGATGGGTCCCTCTTGACTACATGTCCAAAATAAGCAAGATGTAGTCTAGCCATCATTGCTTCCAGAGAGCACTCTGGTTGTACTTCTAGGACAGATTTGTTGGTTCTTTTGGCATTCCATGGTATATTCAATATTTGTCTCCAGCACCATAATTCAAAGACATCAATTCTTCTCCTGTCTCCCTTGTTCAATGTCCAGCTTTCACAACCATATGATTTGAATGAAATACCATGGTATGAGTCAGGTGCACCTTGGTATTCAATGTGATATCTTTACTTTTCAATACCTTAAAGAGATCTTTTGCCACAGCTTTTCCCAAAGTAATGAGTCTTTTGATTTCTTGACTGCTGCTTCCATGGGTGTTGACTGTAGAACCAAGTACAGCAAAATTGTGGACAACCTCAATCTTTTCTCCGTATATTGTGAAGTTGCATATTGACCCAGTTGTAAGGATTTCCATTTTGTTTCGCTTGTGTGTGATATTTATATCATGCAATAGTTTCCACATTCAGTTTGATCCCATTTCTAGGGAATAGACACAGATAAGGATCTCTTCAGTCAGTTGACCAGGTAGCTGTTTTCCAAATCTCTTGACATAAATATTTTAGAACCTTCAGTGCTACATCTGTTTGTTGAAACATCTCTATTGGTATTCCATCAATTCCTACAGCCATGTGTTTCACCAGTTTCTTCAAGGCAGTTTCTACCTTGTCCTCCAATAACATTGGTTCCTCATCATATGCAACCTCTTGCAATGGTTGATCATCCACAAATCATTTTTTGTATAATGACTCTGTGTAATTCCTTCCATCTTCTTTTGATGTCTCCTACATCATTTAATATTTTCCCTCTAGAACCTTTCACTATTGCTACTCGAGACCTGAATTTTTTTCTTCAATTCCTGAGGCTTGAGAAACACAAAGTGTGTTCTTCCCTTTTGGTTTTCTGTCTCCAGATCTTTGCACATGTCATTAAAATATTTGATTTTGTCTTGAGCTGCCACTTGAAATCTTCTGTTTACTTCATTAACTTCATCATGTCTTCCTTTTACTTTAGCTGCTCAACATTCAAAGGCAAGTTTCATAGTTTCTTTTGACATGTAATTTGTTCTTTTCTTTTTTTCCTGTCTTTTAAATAACCTTTTGCTTTCCTCATGAATGATATCTTTAATGTCATGCCACAACTAGTCTGGTCTTCTATCATTTGTCTCTAATGCATGAATCTGTCCTTGAGGTGGTCTCTGAACTTAAGTGAGATATACTCAAGTTCATATCTTAGCTCTCAAACACTTGCTCTAATTTTCTTCAGTTTCAATTTGAACTTGCATGTGAGCAGTTGATGGTCTGATCCACAATCGGCACCTGGTCTTGTTCTGATATTTGATATGGAGATTTTCCACCATTTCTTTCCACAAATGTAGTCAATTTGGTTCTTGTATGTTTCATCTGGTGAAATCCATGTGTATAGTGACCATGTATGTTGGTGAAAAAAATGTATTTGCTATGAAAAGGTCATTGGTCTGACAAAATTCTATCATGGGATCTCTGGCATCATTTTTTTCACCAAGGCCATATTTTCTGACTACTGAGCCCTCTTCATTTTTTCCAACCTTTGCTTTCCAGTCACTAGTAATTATAGTACATTCTGATTGCATGCTTGATCTATGGATATTATGCTATCACTGACAGCATTATATTTCAGGACAGATCTTGAGATGTCTTTTTTGATGATGAATACAACCCCATTTCTCTTTATTTTGTCATTCCCAGAATAGTAGACTATATGATTATCTGACTCAAAATTGCCCATGTAGCTCATTGATTCCTAGAATGCCTATGTTTATGCACTGCCTTTCTCTTTTAACGATTTCTAATTTTCCTAGATTCATACTATATACATTCCATGTTCCAAATATTAATGGATGTTTACAGTGTTTCTACTCATTTTGAATAGTGTCACATCAGCAAATGGAGGTCCCTGGGGCTTTATTCCATTTCCATCATTAGAGTAGACTCTACTTTGAGGAGGCAACTCTTTCCAAGTAGTCTTTTGAGTGCCTTTCAGCCTGGGATGCTTATTTTCCAGCACTATATCTGACAATGTTTCTCTGCTTTTCATAGGGATTTCATTGGCTAGTTGTTTTAGGAGCGGGTTGCCAGGTCCTATGCCCTAGTCTGTCTTAGTCTAGAAGCTCATCTGATACATGTCTACCATGGGTGACCCTGCTGGTATCTGAGATACCAGTGAGACAGCTTTGAGCCTCAGAGCAACATGCAAGCCCCCACAGTATGAAAAACTGTTGGGGCAGGGGAGCTGTTATCTTAGGTGAATATAAACTGGAGAAGGGTAAGGACTGAGGCATTTTAAGGATTTTTCAACATTGATGACCAGAGTCTCAAAAAAACAATGCAAACATTCAGATAATAAGTTGAACCTTCAGCAAGGACTGGCTTAAAATGGATCCATTGGGTTTATACATATATTTGGTGGACATGTTCTTGGTTTCCAAAAGTTTTATTGTAACTGACATACTTGTTAGTAGAGTAATCATTATACAGAGTCCTGATCTATGGAATAAGAACTATTTATGTAGTGAAGGTTGAGTAGAAGCCTCTGAAACAGCTCTCTCCCCTCCTGGTAAGATAGGAAATAAAAAGATGATATCTACCCTGAGTTGGATGGTGTAATTATTGCTACTACTGTAGTCATACCACCCTGGTGTCCAATCCTATCTGAACTTGGAAACTAAGCAGGATTGGACCTGGTTAGTACTTGAATAGGAGACCACTAGGGAATACCAGGTCCTGTAGACTAGAGAGAAATACCTGGCAGTCTATTCCCCAAACAATCATCCATTGGAAATTCTGTGAATAGGAAAGAAGCACTGACAATAGTTCCAGACATAGCACAGTGTCAGATAGTGTTTCATCGGTTGTACAAAGGATTACTAGGACTCCATGGCACCTAACAACAACCACTAAAAATCTAAAGAATATAGGGATTATAGAACTTAATATACTACATTTAATTTCTCAGTTTTGCTCCTATAAGGATGAGGTAGATCCCAAAATGACTGTAGACTGCCACATGCTATGTACCAGTTAGTAATCCTGATTGCAGCTACTGGGTTGAATATGGTGTCATCATAAATTGGATTTAAAATGACTACAATAGGTTTCACAAATATATTGTTTTCTCATCATCAGAAAAGGAAATCAGAAACAAGTCACATTGACATAGAATGGATGGCAATATTCATGTATAGTTGTTGCCCTAGTGTTCTCTCCCACTCTCTGCCTTACTATATACTAAAGATATTGAGCCATCTAGATGGTGACCAATACCATGCTGAGCTGCTACATCAATGAAAAAGGTTGGGGCAGAAGTAGAAAGAAGAGTATAATATGCAAGGACCTTGATAACACAGTAATGTTCTTGAGGGTAGGAGACGGGAAGAAGGAGTAGGTGTGTTTGAAAGATGTCAAAAAACATGAAAAAGGAAGTCAGAGCCTACTATAGAGTAGAACATAATCAATGCATCTGATCATCTATTCATATTATGTGGATAAAGAAATACCTTGTGGTATATATATTTCTAGACCCCCCACATGTCTGTTAGCTTGTTGTACTATGGGGGCTTAAGTGTTGCTCTGATGCTAAAAGCTATGCCACTAGTATCTCAAATGCTAGCAGAGCCACTCATGGTGGAGAGATTTCAGCTGAGCTTTCAGACTAAGACAGACTGGGGCGAAGGACCTGGCAGTCCACTCCCAATTAGCCACTGAAAATCCTCAGAATAGCAGAGAAGCACTGTCATAGGTAGTGCCAGAAAATGAACCCTCCAAGATGGAAGGCATTCCAGAAATGACTGGAAAAGAGTTGCCTCCTCAAAGTAGAGGCAGCCTTATCTATGTGATTGGAGTAAAACTCCTGGAATCTCCTTTTGCTGATATGGCATGACTCAAAATGAGAAGAAACATAATGGTTGAAACATTGGGCTCAAACATAAATCATGTACATGGCACAGTGCTGGGTAGTGTTTTGTTCTGCTGTACTTAAGGTTGCTATGAGTCTAACCCATCTTAATGGTGTCGAACAATAACAACATATTTCTAGGCAATGGCCAATGGCTTTAACATATGACAGTAGACACAAAGTGGAAGAATTCTGTACACACCTTAACACTATCACTCCCCCCTCCAATAGATCATAGAAAAGACATGGAACAACAAGACAAAATGAATGAGACTTTGCTACTGATTACATAGGAACTTCGGCAAATGATAGATGGATGGAGCAGCTATGGTTGCAGACATGAAGGACATAGGAGCTCAACAATATGAAATTCTGCTTACTAAGGTTGATCAAGCTACTGATGCCCCTGGATACAAAATCTATCAGCAACAGAGTCAATGCTAAGTCCTCAGTATGACACTATTTCTTGAGGAGACCAATGAGCCACTTATTAGCAAAGAAGTTTGTATAGAAGCATGATTGCTTGACAGTCTCTACATACCACAGCTTGGAACCTTTTCTGGTGCTCACTCCAACACTTGCTCTGTGCCATTGAAAATCAAAATTACACAGATGAAGAAGTACAGTGAGGGTCTGGCATTGATACTTCCACATTCAACTGACTTTTTCTTATTTATTTTAGTTCAAAGAATCAGAGCAATCAGGTTTTCTCATACCCCATTCCCAAGGTTGTCTAGCAAATCATTGCATGTAAGTAAATCATCACATACAGATATATGCAATATATTCAGATTTTTTCTTAACGTTCAAGTTTTTTATCTTTCAGATATTGATCTTGGGAGACAGTTGAAATAATTGGTCTCATGATGCTGCCATGTTTAAGGGAGTAAAGCTAACTGGTAGATGGATCAATAAGGTGTCCTGGGTGTCCTTTAACAGGTTTGAACTTATAAGCAGGGGAAGTATAGCAATGTTTCTCATAGAATCACTAAGGGAGGCATCTCTCCCCATCCTGCTATATTGTGTATGACCTTGAAATGTGATTAATCAAAAGATTCATAAGAAATTTTGTGGAACAGGACAGGTCATGGGATAGGGATTGAAGAAATGAGACAGGATAGCAGAAGATGTAGAACCTTTGCCTTAGGATGGAATTTATTACTGGAATTAGAATTCTGTTTTAAAAGCCCCTATGTTCAATGGCTCAGTAGATATAAAACTCTGGTGTATTCAGTATAGAGTAAGCACACAACGTATGTTGATTATTCTTTAACAAAACTAACAAAAGAAACTTTATATCTAATGCAAAGAGTGTGCAAAAATGTTTCTTCAAAAAATAATCCATAATAGAATTTCATGGAGAAAAAGTGAAATGCTGAAGCAAACGTGATTAAATAAAGATAGAAAAAATTACTAAAACATTCATTGGAAGATCATGCTGTTTCTGTTGTGTAAATCAATCTACTTGAAATCAAAGTATGGAAGTGTTCAATATCACTGATATGGGAACATTAAAAGTAATATACTGATGGTTCTATATTATTTAGACTTGTAAGCCAAATTTGATCCAACAAAAGTTGTAGGCAATCCATATTGAATACCATAGACTCATCTCGGTAATTATGTAGAACTAAAGCCATGTTTCCTATTAGTGTTTATTAATAATTATCTTGATAACACATCTGGTTCAAAGAACAAAAATGTTAGCATAAATCAGAATGAAAAAAACAAATGAAATATCCTTATGGAAATAGAATAAGCCAGATTTGAGATTGTCACCACAATGTTGAGGACAAATATTCATGACATATTGCTCTTCAGTTCTTCCTCACATATAAAAAGTAAGGCATCATCCAGCATTTATGCTATATCCCTTCAAATTTTCCACAAGCATACTTTGGATATATCTGGTTTGATGAAGTATAAAAGAAGTTGTTTTAATCTTCCTTTCCTTTAGTATTAACAACTATATGCACTTTCAGAGATATTTCATTCATATGTTTTTAATCCATTTGCAATTAAAATGATTTAGAAAGTAGCTTTTGAAGCTTTTAGAATTTCTCCCCTTGAAGAAAGGGAAGTCATGCTTTGCCAAGAAGGTATGAACTTTAGTATTCAAAAGTTTAAGTTGAGTTTAAAATTTCCACCACAAAGGACATTCACTGGGCTCTCAACTCAGAGAAATTAGTTCTCAGATGTTCTGTTTCCTACCTGATTAACTTTCTAAGATCATGGTGTGAGTGTTTACCAATGAATTCAAGGTTGTCTTAACATATGGAGTGATGGGATTTTGTGAAAATAGATAAGCTATTTTCTAGATAAATTCATCTCTACTCTTAGAGGTGTAGGGAGGAGAAAGGTTCTACTTCTGAAGAGCAGAACTGGGCATAACAATGGAGCATCTTGGAACCCACTGGTCTCATCCTCCTTTCAGAGCCCGGTCAGATGTTAAGACCTAAATTCAGATGCATTTCAATGCTATATGGACTCTCAACAAGGCACCCTGGGAAGCCAGCTCTCCTTGAGACAGTTGAGATTCAACAGAAAGTTATCAAGAGCTGGGTCCACATATACTATGTGCAACATGTGCTTGATTCTGTTGGAGACAACATTAAATTCATCTCAGATTATATGAATAAAAGTCAAGTTAATGTTAATTTCTAGAAATTTTCTGACTTTTTCATTTGAAAAACTATCAATACATTTCTGAAAAATGGTCAGATGGACTTCTTACTTGAAGATGAATCTATATCCAGAGCTAATCTGTACCAGGAGACTTTTCACACATTTGCACCTTGCCCTTCTGCATGGTATTTATTTTCCTGATTTTTCCAGGGCAGCAGAAGGTACAGCAATGGCCTGTTGCCCTGGAAACTCTACACAGTAGCCTGACACAGGACTTTCTTGGCTGATGCTGGGGAGGTGAACAAACTCTGCTTGACTGCTGTCATTATAAAATGCAAGGGGAGAAAATAGTAACCATTAAGTGCTTTACAAAATGCCCTACTGTTTTTAGCTGCTTCTGCCCTCCTAGTTAGTTGCCTTTAAAGCAGACTTTGGGACAAAGTCTGTCTTTATTTTACACATAGCAACAACAGCTACTAACAGACTAAAGAGAGGGCAAGGGGTGTAGTGGAAAGGACAGAGGATTAAAAGTCGTAAGGTTTGGTTTTTAGCCACAAACCAGTTGTGCAACCTTTAGCAAGTCACATAAATTAGTCAGCTCCCTGTGTTCTTGTTTGAAAAAGAATGACCGAATGATCCTTTGGTTTCCTTGTGTCTATATAAAAGTTTAGTTCTGTGTTTCTAACCAATGGCAAAGGGGTCAGATACACTATAACATGTCCCAATTAATACATATATTATTTTCAAAGAAAGGTTAGATTGTGCTCATGTCATGCTGAAATTTATATTTCATTTAATTTCCTGGTATTTAATTCCATGAGAGATGGAGTTTGTGCTCCTAGGTACTAGGTCAGCCTGGAAAAATATTCTGGTTGTATTTGACAGAAGCTATAAGTGGTGGGGAAACAGAGTCCAGTCGGTTCATCTCATGTCATGCCTGAAAAACCTTTTGTGCATTTATCCTTAAAAGAGCTGACTCAGGAATGCTATGACAGCATTTAACTTAGAATTCTCTTATTTTTCTGGATTTCTGTCTCCTCCTTAATGGTATTTTAATGCAGTTTTTGTGTTCAATTATAATAGTGTTGCTAAATACAGTAGGTCTGATTCCACAGAAGAAGAATAGTTTTTTCAAAATCAGCATTTTTCTGCTGATTTGCCAGCTGTTTCAATAAATACTCATCTCCCAACTTCAAATGAGTATATTGCACTCTTACTAAATATAAATGCGATTCACAGCTACTGTATTCTGGCTTTTGAGTTCTCTTTAAAACCAAACACAAACTCTGCATTGTGAGGGACTCCTCGCTCAGCTATGTGCAGGTGATTTTGCTGACTCAGGTATCCTAAAGAGTAACCAATGATTATTTTACAGTCATTTCTTTCCACTATAAATACCTAAGTACAGGCAAGTGAATTAGTATCTCCTCCTCTGGTCTTGCCATCTCTACTATTTCTATTGCAAACTATAGAGTCGATTAGTCAGGACAGTTTAAATTTGTTATGGTAATAATAATCTATTTCATATCTGTTTTCTGAAGCAACTTTGACCTGCTTAGTGAGATAGTATAAAATATGCTGTCTGCTTCAAGTACAAATTTTGACTTTTGTACATAATATAGCATAATTTTCTAATCAAACTATTTCTCTCACACTCTGAGAACATCAGAAAAATATGAGGCCTGAAGATACTGAGCTCACTGACTGCGCTAAGGTAGATAGAAGCATTGTAAGGAACAGATTCTCTTAAACTGTAATAGTAGATGTAGCCTCGTCAATCTCAGTTGTGTACTATTACTTACTAATATAATAACCCTGGCTATAGACCAGCAGGAATATAAGACTATATTTTCAGCTGCAAATTGTTTTTCTCACAATCTTTGTTGAATTATACGCATGCATTTTTTCTGTATTTTTAATCAACATTACAAGAAATGCAAGCAATTACGTCTTTCAATATCTCTTCACAATAGTGAAAAGGCAGCTAGGGTAATTTCAGTAAGGGTATTTGATGGTGTTTGTATTTAGAAAAATATTACTTGGTCTTTTATTTGACAGACACTAAAGCAGAGGCATTGTTACAGGAACAAATACAATTCAAAAGCAAAGTTGCTTTACTTAAATTTTTTTTTGCAAGTCGATGCTCTTGAGTAAACATTTACATTCAATAGATCAATGAGATCAATTAAAGGAAAGTAAAAATTGCTGGGTTCATAGGTAGCAGCTCCCACTGGCTTGGACTGATAACCTTCTATGGTAACAATGTCTCCATAGCCACCCAGTTCACTTTCGAATCAAACTATTTTTCCCACATCCTCAGAGGATGAGAAAAATGTGAAGCCCCAAGGTGCTGAGCTCATGGAGTGCACTCTCAGACACGTGGGTGGCCAAGAGCAAATGGCCAGAAAACACTCTTCCTCAGTAACATGCTGTTTTCACAAAATGACATAGGTGGCCCACCCTGAATTCTAGATACACAGACTATCCACACAGAAGAACCAATCTGAGGAGGCAGTAGGCTGTGTGCAAACAACCTGGTATTGACTAGATCCAACCACTTTTGGTTGCTGGTTTTTGTCAAAATAACTTGCCATTTAAATGACTTCAATCATTTTTAAAATCAGTTTGTGGAAGCAGACACAGCCACAGTCTAACATAGTTGACATTCTTTTCCTTACAGCTGGAATTAGAATTCAGACACTCTTTTAGACTCTCATCCATTCATAGCCCATTTTCTTTGCATACTTTATGACTTGAGATTTCTGAAATAAATCTTATATGCAAAGTTTGATTTGAAATGTTTTAAGTCAATGTAATTGGAATTGTTTACAGTATTTTCTATGGCTTTTATCAGATGATCATCATACTTAACATTAAATCATACACATTTAGAGACATTCTGAAGTTTAATATAAAGTTTATGGATAAAAATTTTAGTTTAGTAGAATTTTTATACCTCATCCAGAAATTTTGGTACTACAAATGAAATCTACAATTTGAAGAAGAGCTATTTTTCTGGTTATTAAAAAAACTGACTAAAATTTTTAAGTGACTCCTGATTTTAGCATTTAGAATGCAAGCTTATTTATTTATTCTTGCCACTGGAATGTAAGCTCACAGAGGACATGGACTTTACCTATGTTTTTCATAGTATATGCACATTGTATAGAGTAGTGCTTGACATGTAACCTGCCCTCATAAAATAAATATTATACTCTGGCATTTCATAAAATTTTACCATGTTCATATGCATTTCAAATGGCATGGTACCTTCTGGAGCCACTAAGCAAAATATAGGCTTTCTGTAGTAAAGGAGCATTGATCTAATTAAAAGAGAGGTTAAACATGAATTATTACAATATAGATAACTCTGTTTACAACTATCAGTTTCCAGGTATAAATACAGAAAGTTTTACATAGAAAAATAGAAAGGAAACACAAGAAGAAGACTTTTTCCTACCTAATAGGTTAAATAAGGAAACAACCCATAAAAAATAATGGCTTAGCTAACATTTTAGGAAGGAACAAGAATCAGACTTATAGGTGGAGGAGTATAGAGGCAAGCAAATATTGAAATATCATGTGAACTCTGCTTTTAAAAATGTACTTTAATTTGAAGGGAACAAAGTCAACACGTTTGTTTATAGAAGCATGGCATAAATGTTTTAGAAAGATGGTTGTTTTAGAAAGATTGTTGATTATACTATGGAGAATGAGTTGGGAGACCACTGAAATAATAGAGTATTATTGAATAATATAGACTTAGAAGAAGGCGACGACTTTGGATCTGGAGAGATTTAAATGGATTTGAGAAATATTTTAGAAGTAGGATGGAAAGAATTGAGTTTTGTGGGTTTAGGGTACAGGGAAGGAAGAGTAGATAGAGTGCAGGGTAATATGGCTTAGAAAATTGGATGGATGATGTTATCAGGTAAGACAGAAAATAGAAGACATGGGGAAGCTGGGAGAGAGGTGAGTGCTTAAGAGAATCTTAATAATTTGTAGCATGTTGAACTTGAGATGCCAATGTCACACTGACATGGAGGTGCACAGTTGAGAGTGAGATGCCTAGCTCAGAGCTAAGTGATGTGAGATGAGAGAAGAAACTTGGAAGTCATCAACATGGAGGTGGAAGAAAGTTCCTCAGGAAGAATAAGAGCATGAGAGAGCTGGAGGTGGGGCCAGAATAGCACCAAAGAGTAAGAAATCACCAGTGCACAAGAGGGCTGGGATTTAGCTCAGTGGGTAGAGCGCTGCGCTGCAGTCACTGAGGCCCCAAGTTCAATTCCCAGCGCCCCAAAAATGGGAGACGGGCCTGGCAATCCACTCCCAAGGCAATCCAAAGCAGTCAGCCATTGAAAACCCTATGAGGGTCGCAATGAGTCCGATACCCACTTGACGGCACCTAACAACAACAACAGTGCACAGGAAGCCATCCCCATAAGAATAGCCAGGAGTGTAAGAAAAGAAAGCAGCTAGGGAATCAGTAATAGAAGCAAATTTTAAGGGGAATGTAGATACTTTCTAAAGTGACAATAAAATCAGATAAGATGAAGGCAGCAAAATGTATTGAAAATACAAAAAGATTCTACCTGACTTGGCAATTTGCTGGTTACTCATCAACCACACAGAGACAGAAGAGGGTATTCTGTGACCTGGAAAACAAAGGAGGTCAGTATGTAAAAAACAGACTGATTTCTACAGATATTGTGAGAACATGAAAGAAATTGAGCAGTGGAAAAATCTAAGGGGATATTCAAAGCAGCATTTTAGTTTTATCCATTATTTATTTACTCATTTGTTTGTTTCAATATTGAGTAGGTTTAAGAGTAGGGCTGGGGCATATCTCAGTTGGTAGAGTGCCACTCCACACTCTCTGAGGCCCTGGGTTCAATCCCCAGCACTGCTAAAATGGGAGAAGGACATGGCAATTCACTCCTGAACCAATCCTGAAATAATCAGCCACTGAAAAACCTATGAGGGTTGCAATGAGTCTGACCTGACTCAATGGCACCTAACAACAACAACAACAACAACAACAACAACCACTGATTTAATAGCCGATGATGAAATGATTAGGGTCTCTGAGTAGGTGAAAGTTGATGATATCCAGGCCACAAGGGATGTTATTAGCACTGGGAGAAAGAAAGACAACCGTTTCTTTGAAATGTTAGGGAAGTAATGAAATGTCTGTGGGTGCAGGTTAAGTTATTCACTGAGGGATCTCAGGGCTTCAATTTTATTTTTGAAGTTGGGCAGTCACTGTTTTGAAATATTTCTTGTGCAGAATGTGAGAAAGCCATTCTGGGATGCATTTTACAATACAGCAGCATAGCTTTAATCCTATGCAACTTTAGATACATTGCATTTTACATGTTTAGTGATTATTTGTTAATATGTGCAATCAATGTTCAATTTTGTCCAGACATATCTCTGTTGTATTTTGTCTCTACTGAACATCTGTGCAGGGATCCTGGGAAAAAGATAAGTGCAGAGATGGTCTGCAGAAGGGAAAAGAGAGTAAACAGTAGTCAGCTGCCCTTGGCTTTGCAATTTGCTTTTCTATTGTTGGGTAAGTCTGTTAGCACCAATGTGAACCTGATATTTCTCATCTATAGCACAGAGAAGGTACTTCCTGAACTTCCAGCTTCACAGAATGGTCAAGGAGCTCAAAAAAGATCTTACATGTTAAATTCCTATATGAACAAGATAATATTTTACTAAGTACAATGTATTTCATGACAAAAATATCTAGATCTACAAGGATATTGTTCAACTGTGGCCCATAAAATTGACCTTTTAGAGTCCAACAGAGGCAAATTAATTGTACTCACTCTGGCTAGATAATCTAGTAGAAATAAATGCTTAACTACAGAGTCTTTATATAAAAATGAATACTTAACAAAGGTGTTTTAACACATCAAGTCTCTTAAACATTTAACATTAGCAACAGAACGAATTCAGAAATGATAGCCAATAGTCTAAAAACCTCTAATTTTACCATCTTTAGTTTGCCACAGAATTCCATTGCAATAATTACCCCATGCACAACAATGATTAAAGTTATAGTTATAGCTAATTAATTAACTAGTCAGCTATGTCCAAGCATTGTATTTAACAGAGTGATGCTTATAATAACCTGTGAGGCTGGTCCATTTGCATTTTATAGTTAAGAGATCCATTACTCAGAAATGAAGTAACTTTTTTCCAAGGTGATATCTAAGTGATTTGAGCTTAGATTTTCCTCGTTCTAACACTCATTGTCTTAATCATGACACATTTATCTCCTAACAGTATTTTGTACTAGGAATGATCTATATTCATATGTGTACATATGTATTATTATATTTAAAAGATATAAGTACAGTGGAACTATAAGTAGAATGGACAAAGTTAGGGGTATAAAAGGAGGTAGAGAAAATGGGAAAAATACATAGAATGGGACATCCAGCAATCATTACTATCAGGCTGAAGATATTGAATACATATTCACAGGTTGAATTTAAATATATTCACAAACGGTTATATATTAACCATAACCATAATAATATTTTGAATATTCTATAGTCTATCAATATTGATTCATGCCTACATCTCTGAATTTAAGGGGCATGTATTTTAGTACTTTCTGGACATCTATTATATCTCCCTACTTCTATGTCCTTTGAGGCCAAAAGTTAAACTCTTATGTGCCCTGACCACCTTCCTCTTTACATCAAACTCTTCTTTTATGTTTCCCTTGCAATAAAATTATATAATGTTCAATTTAGGGACAAGGTATTTGCCAAAAATCTCTGGTTCATTCATCAGCACAGTCATAAGTTCCCATAGTTGTACTTTGTAACATCTGTATTTTTCAACTCTAATAATACTTTCAATCAGACTTTCATTTTCTTTTATCTAGCCATGGAAATTTGGATTTTATTTTGCTTTGTGTTTTTGAGACAAGGCCTCACTATGTACAGAGCCTCACTATGTAGCCAAGGCTGGACTCAAACTTGCTATCCTCTGTCTCAGGCTCCTGAATGCTTTATCACCACACCTGGCTCAAAATTTAGATTTATTTATTAAATACTTAAAGAATTATCTGCCAAGTTCTACTCTTGATGCTGGGGATACAAATGAATGTCCCTGTCTTCTGTGAGCTTACATTCTCATGGGGAGAAATAGAAAATATAAATATAAATAGCAAGTAAATTGTGTACATGTTAATAAGTAAGCACCATTTGAGCCTATCCTTCTGATTTACACCTGATATTTCATTGGGTTTAGCTTTATTAAAAAAAGTGTTGGCTATCAAATGGTCTCCAAGCTCAGATTTCTTACCATGACATTTAATGTTACATGTAAACTGTCCACCTACTCAAAGAAGCGAGCTAAATCCCTTCTCATCTTTTGATATGTTGAGTTTCATTTTATGAAACTATTTACAGTTGCCATTGTTAACTGTGACCTTTCACCCCTCTCTCCTGTGCTGCTTCACTCAGTTATACTGTAGCCTTGCTCCTAGCCCTTCTCTTGGGTAAACATTTAGCAAGATTTAATGACTTAGTGCATGTCAACCACTCTCTGAAGTCTTTCTGGTACCCCTATACAAGAGCAATTTGAGGGATCACTATCTCTAGAATATCTGAATGGCATCCCATGTCTACTGTCACTCCAACTGTGATATTGTATTGAATGTTTTGTTACAAAACTCCCTTCTGAAAGAAAATTGACTGCAGGAATATCTTTTGTGTCATCATTATCTAACAAAATATGCAACATAAAATATGGGCTAGATTAATTTAAGACAATTGAATAAATGAATGTATATTGAAGAGTTTAAATTTGCTGCAATCAGGATCCTGTGTTACAGTCTTTGAAAACAATGTTTCTAAAAATTACTCAAGATTGCCTCATAGGGTATATTAGTCATAGCTTACATTCACAACCACTTTTTTATATGAAAGGCACTCTCCTGAATACTATATATGTATTCCATTTAATCCCCATGTGAACCAAAGGGAGGAGTTATTACTATTATTTTTATTTATATGAAGAAACTGAGAAACAGAGGTTTAAGAAGAAATCTCTTGAATTCTGAGTTTGGGACCCAACCTCTACTTCCATACTTTGTACAGTCTTCTACATAATTACTCATTATATTTGTTCATGAGTGTTCCCCAAACTGTAAAACAGAGAACTTTTTAAATAATTGGTTTATTTGATTAGCAGAGAATATCACATTTGATCCCCGACATGTCTGTCAGTTTGCTGCACTGTAGGGGCTTGTGTGTTGTAATGAGGCTGAAAGTTATGCCACTGGTTTCTCAGATACCAGCAGGGTTACCCATGGTGGACAGGTTTCAGCTGAGCTTCCAGACTAAGACACACTAGGGAGTAGGACCTGGCGAGTCACTCCCGAAACAACTAGTCATTGAAAACATTATGGATACCAAAGAAACACTGTCAGACATAGTGTCAGAAAATGAGACCCCCCAGGTTGGAAGGCACTTAAAAGACTACTGGGGAAGAGTTGCCTCCTCAAAGTAGACTCTACCTTTATGACAGAAATGGAGTAAAACCCCAGGGACCTCCATTTGCTGATGTGGCACGACTCAAAATGAGGAGAAACAACTGTAAACATCCATTAATAATTGGAACATGGAATGTCTGTAAGTGTGAATCTAGGAAAATTAGAAATCATTAAAAGAGAAATAGAGCACATAAACATTGACATTCTAGGCATCAGTGAGCTAAAATGGACCATCATGGGCCATTTTTAGTCAGATAATCATATGGTCTACTATACTGGGAATGATAAACTAAAGAGAAATGGGGTTGCATTCATCATCAAAAAAGACATTTCAAGATCTGTCCTGAAATACAATGTTGTCAGTGATAGAATAATATCCATATATCTACAAGGAAGGCCAGTTAATATGACTATTATTCAAATGTATGCACCCACCACTAAGGCCACAAATGAAGAGAGGGAAGATTTCTACCAGCTTCTGCAATCTGAGATAGATCAAACATGCAATCAGGACATACTGATAATCACTGGTGACTGGAATGCAAAGGTTGGAAACAAGAAGGCTCAGTAGTTGGAAAATATGGTCTTGGTGACAGAAATGAAGCTGGAGATCGCATGATAGAATTTTGTCGGACCAATGACCTTTTCATTGCAAATACATTTTTTCAACATCATAAACGGAGACTATACACATGAACTTCACCAGATGGAACATACAGGAATCAAATTGACTACATATGTGGAAAGAGATGATGGAAAAGCTCTGTACAAAGTGTCAAAACAAGACCAGGTGCTGACTGTGGATCAGACCATCAACTTCTCATATGCAAGTTCAAACTGAAGCTGAAGAAAATGAGAACAAGTATACGAGATCCAAGGTATGACCTTGAGTATATCCCACCTGAGTTCAGAGACCACCTCAAGAATAGGTTTAATGCATTAAACACAAATGATAAGAGACAGATGGGTTGAGCCATGACATAAAAGATATCATTGAAGAAAGTAGCAAAAAGTTATTAAAAAGACAAGATAAAAAAGAAAAAACCAAATTAGATGTCAAAAGAGATGCTGGAACTTGCCTTTGAAAGTGGAGCAGCCAAAGTAAAAGGAAGACATGATGAAGTTAAGGATCTAAACAGAAGATTTCAAAAGACAGCTCCAGAAGGCAAAAACAAATATTATAATGTCAGAGCTGTACACTTTCACCATATCTCTTCAGTTTATATGCTGACAAATAATCCAAGAAGCTGGACTTTATGAGGAAGTATGTGGCATCAGGATTGGAGGAAGACTCAATAACAACCTGCATTATGCAGATGACACAACTCTGCTTGCTGAAAGCAAAGAAGATTTAAAACATTTACTGATGAAGATCAAAGATCATAGCCTTCAATATGGGTTGCAAAGAGCTGGAGGCAGAAAACCAAAAAGGAAGAACACACTTTTTTTTTAAGCTTAAGGAATTGAAGAAAACCTTCAAGCCTTGAGTGACATTAGTGAAAGATTCTATAGGGAAAATATCAAACAATGCAGGAAACATGGAAAGAAGATGGAAGAAATACACAGAATCATTCTACAAAAAAGAATTGGTGTATGGCCAACCATTTCAAGAGGTTGCATATGATGAGGGACCAATGATACTGAAGGATGAAGTAGAAGCTCCCTTGAAGGAAGTGACAAAATATAAGGCTCCAGGAATTGATGGAATATGAACAGAGATGTTTCAACAAACAAATGCAGCACTGGAGGTGCTAACTTGTTCATGCCAAGAGATTTGGAATACAGCTACTTGGCCAACTGTCTGGAAGAGAGTCTTATTTGTGCCTATTTCCAAAAACGGGGATCCATCTGAATGTGGAAGCTATTGGACAATATCATTAATATCACACACAAGCAAAATTTTACTAAAGGTCATTCAAAAGTGACTGCAGCAGTATATAGACAGGGAATTACCAGAAAAATCAAGCAGGATTCAGAAGAGGGTGGGGAACCAAGGGTATCATTGCTGATGTCAGGTGGATATTAGCCAAAAGCAGAGAATATCAGAAAGATGTCTATCTATGTTTTATTGACTATGCAAAGGCATTTGACTGTGTGGATCATAACAAATTATGGATAACAATTTTGAAAATGGGAATACCAGAGCACCTAATGGTACTCATGAGGAATCGGTATATGAACTAGAAGTCAGTTGTTTGAATAGAACAAGGAAACACAGCCTGGTTTAAAGTTGAGAAAGGTGTGCGTCATGGCTGTATACTTTCACCATATCTCTTCAATTTATATGCTGAGCAAATAATCTGAGAAGCTGGACTTTATGAGGAAGAACGTGGTATCAGGATTGGAGGAAGACTCAATAACAACCTGCATTATGCAGATGACACAACTCTGCTTGCTGAAAGCAAAGAAGATTTAAATCATTTACTGATGAAGATCAAAGGTCACAGCCTTCAATATGTGTCGCGACTAAACATCAACAAAACAAAAATCCTTACAACTGGGCCAGTATGCAACTTCACAATACATGGAGAAAAGATTAAGATTGTCCAGGATTTTGGTTGGCTTGGCTCTATAATCAACACCTTTGGAAGCAGCAGTCAAGAAATCAAAAGACCCATTGCTCTTGGAAAAATTATGGCAAAGGATCCCTTTAGAGTGTTGAAAATCAAAGATGTCACATTGTAGAAGAAAGTGCTTCTGACTCATGCCGTGGTATTTTCAGTCCCATCATACGGTTGTGAAATCTGGATGTTGAACAAGGAAGACAGGAGAGGAATTGATGCTTTTGAATTATGGTGCTGTAGACATCTATTGAATATACCATGTACTTCCAAAAGAACCAACAGATCTGTCCTAGAAGAAGTGCAACCAGAGTGCTCCTTGGAAGCAAGAATGGCCAAACTGCATCTTATATATTTTGGACAGGTAGTCAGGAGAGATCAATGCCTGGAGAAAGACATGTTTCTGAGAGTGGCAGGTCAACACACAAAAAAAGAAAGAAAAACCCTCCACCAGATGGATTGACACAGTGTCTGCAGCAATGGGCTTAAATATAAATAAGATCATGTGCGTGGCACAGAACTGGGGAGTGTTTTGATCTGGTGTACATAGTGTCACTATGAGTCTGACTGGACTAGTTGACACCTAACCACAATCATATTGGATGTAGCCTACTCCCAATCCTCATCTGAGCCTTGCTTCAATTTACTTTGAAAGTTGAAATTGTCATGCCTTTAATTCTTTTTATTTACCTTCTTATATTTATTGACAATTTGTACATGGTTTGTCTGAAGCTATTTATTCTTTTTAAATTAAAGAAGGTAAATATTTTAACATGAAATAATTGTATGTAACCCTAAATTTTTAATGAGAGTATATGCTTCTTATTTTATAAAGAGGTCATTTTATGGACAAATAAGTATTATTGAATAAGGATATATATACTATGCATGTGTTTGAATATGAAAATGTTTAATAACATGATTTCAAATATACAGGGCATTCCTCTTTAAGTAGAATTAAACAATTGCACATAGATGGAAACCTGCTGTATCCATACTATTATTTATTTATTTATTTATTTATTTATTTATCATAGTGAGGATTGAACCCAGGGCCTTGCGCTTGCATGCTTTGCAATTGCTGGACCACTAAGCTGGGCCCCAGCCCTTTTATTTATTTATTTATTTATTTATTTACTTACTTACTTACTTACTTACTTTTTGAGACAGGGTTTCCCTAAATTATGCAGACTGCCTCTGGTTTCCAACTTGCAGTCCTCCTGCCCCCACCTTCCCAGCTGCTGGGATTACAGGCACATACCAACTGCGCCCAGCTCTGTATTCGTACTTTTGATTACAGATGCTAGATACAAGTCTAATTACTTTTTAAAATGAAAACACCACATTTATAAAAATGTTCATTTAGTTTTTACTTCCATTATCCCTTATACAAAAGCTGGGTCTAATCCCAGATATATGAAGGAAAATGTAAAATCTCCTTTGCACTTTACTTTTTCTTAGCCTTATAAATTGCTGGGAAAAAATGTGAAAAAAGAAAATGAGAAAATTGTATACAACATGACCAGATCATTTATTCTATTCTCATTTTAAGAATACTAAGTGTTTTGGTTTGAATGTGAAATATTCCCTATAGGCTCATCATTAAAGGCTTGGTTGTCAACTAATGTGCTTTTATGAAGTGATTGAATTGTGAACAGTCTATGTTCATCAATGGAAAAATTCACTGATAAATTCATAGCTGAAATGACTATTAGGAGATGTGTTCTAGTTGTAGGAAGTCACTGGCAGCATGGCTGTCTTGTCCCTCTCCTCTCTGCTTCCTGGCTGCCATGAGGTAAGCAGGTCAGCTCCACCATGCCTTATCCACTAAGAAGTGCTACCTTACCACAGCCTAAAAGCAATTGAGACAGTCAGCCATGGACTGATCCCTCTGAAACTGTCAGCCAAAAATAGTCTTTCCTCTTAAGCTGTTTGTGTCAGGTATTTTGTGATAATGAGGAAAAGCTGACTACTATACTGGTGAGACTGCAATGGGAGAATTTTATTGTTGTTAGGTGTGGTTGAGTCAGTGTCCGACTCATAGGTCCAACTCAGAGTGGCCCTATGTACAACAGGTAAAACACTATTATCAGTGCTTCTCTGCTATTCACAGGATTTTTAATGGCTGATTGTTTTTAGGAATGGGTTGTCGGGTCCTTCTCCCAAGCCTACAGCACCTAGTATTCCCAGGTGGTCTCCCATTCAAGTACTAACCATATGCGACCCTGCCTAGCTTACAAGACCTATTGGGATCGGTCACCACAGTAATACTGCTGCAGGCTGGGAAAATTTTAGATTACTAGTAAATTCTTGGGCTGGGGTTTAGCTCAGTTGGTAGAGCACTGCTCCCAACTATTTGAGGGCCTGGATTCAATTCCCAGCACTGAAAAAAACAGGAGAAGGATGTGGCAATCCATTGCAAAGCAACCTGGAAGCAATCAGCCATTGAAAACCTTAGGAGGGTAGAGATAAGTGGAAACTGACTGGAAGGCACCTAACAATGGCAAACAACAACAGTAAATTCTTGGTAGACATAGTATGAAAATAAGAAGGGCATTCAGGAGGACAGTAAAATCTATTTTGGAAACCCAAGGTCCTTCACTCAAAAAGAAATATGACATGAGTGAAACAGAGAGATGCAAAATGTATAGAGCATACTTCCATGGCTACAGGTGCCAGGAAACAGGACCTTCTATGGATGTCTTAAATGTGGATCCTGTGTGAGCTCTGGTCTTGCTGAACTACGGAGAACAGAAAAACAGAAACCTTACATAGTGTTCCCCTTAATCTTAAACTCATTCTTCCTATAAATGATTTTTATGGTTGTTTATTGTAATGCGTGTTTATTCTGTCTCATTTGATATATGATAAACCTTTAAAATCTAAGGTTGCATCTTATTTATCTTTGTGTCCAGTCACATACCACAGTGTCTATTTCACAATAAACACTCCATTAGTGTGTAAATAAATTAATGAGTGCCTAAACAAATGTATGTCTTTAGCAGTGGGGTCACTGGCTTTGCCAGTCAGGTCTATTTAGTAATTAGTAGCCTGAGAATGGGAGCCCTAAGCATATCAATACTGTCTGCAATATCTTTGAAAATGATGTCCCCACCATCATACATGGCCTTCCTCTGAACTATCTACCCTGAAATGGTGGGAAGTTCCTCTTGTTTTATTCATCCTTCCTGAACTTGTGAATTGGCCATAGACAATTGATACAGATGTATTCACTTGATTTGAACAAATCTAATCATACTCTCATTTCCTGGGCTTTTCTTGAAAACCTGCATCTGAATGTCACTGTACTAATTTGTCAATGAAAATAGCATTTTAGAGAGAAAATCCTTAAAACTTCTGCTGTTGTAATTTAGTTCTTTCTTTGTTAAGTCCTGGTTACTCAGTTATTTTCTTAAAATTCAAAAGCTACTTTTCTGCTCTTCAGCTAAGTTTACTCTTAAAGTAGCCAGAGGGGTTTTATGCCTTACAAATTGAAAGAATTGTAACTGTTAAATATATGAATGAGGAATGAGTCATTCTCTCAAAACATGCCCGATAGAAAGATGGCTGCTGTGCTTTGTATGTTATGGTCTGTCTTTGTGAGGAACTCCCATTTTCAGCTCTGGTTAAATTTTTAAGCCAAATTGTTAGTCCATGAATGGCACAAGTATATTCATTCTAGACATTCTAAAATATTAGGAAGGGTGGTAAGGTCAAAGATCTAAAAAGAGCACAGAGGTTGTTATTCACCAAGAGAATTTCTTTGACAAGAAAGCCTAAGTTTTATTGTGATTTCTATGGTTACCATTTTCATCCAGAGATTAAAAAAAGAGACCATTTTTTTGCAATTCTTTTTTCACTTTTCCCTCAGGGAGAACAATCTGTCTCCTCTGAATTTCTGTTACCCTGTTCTTTACTCTTCATTTATGCTGTTCCTGGAAGTTATTTCACTTACTTAAGACTGTTTAGATAGAGGTAATGTGGCATAGACCTCAAACTTCAAACTCCATCACAACTAGAACAAAAAGATGTCAGACTAAACATTTCAGCTATTCTATTATTCAGATATTGAATTAAAAATAAAATCATGTATTAAAGACTTTAAAATAGAGAAAATATCTTGGCTAATAAAATAGCCAAGAACATTGACTACTACTCTTAGGATGAGAGATACAAGATAAGTAAACAGATTAAAATTCAAAGATATTAGATTAATTTTCTGTGGGGTGCACACCTCCTGGTCCAGCTCAAATGTATGGATGTGCCGCGCTGCCCTGCCTTTGCCTTGTGGAGACAAACACAGCTCTTTATTTCTCTGCCCTTTATCAGGGCGGTGAGAAAACCTAAAGTGTACAGCTTTAAATTCTAGCAGCTCTCATACAGTGTGAAGAGCAGATGCTTCCATGTTGGTGGTCTTGGTGGAGAGGGTTCTTTCCTCACTGAAGGTCTGGGAGAGAGGGCGGAGAGAGCTGTTTCTTCATTGGTGGTCTGGGAGAAAAAGGGAAAAGTTGTTTCTTGCTAATGGTCAGGGTGAGAAAAAAGGACAATCTGCCACAGTGCAGCTCCTTATATAGCTTGCCCATGGAATGGTCTGAGCCAATCAGCTTTGAGTCCAATTGTCCAATCAAGTTCAGGGGATTTGTGAAGGGTTTTGTACAAATGTCCAACTAAGTTACTTTCATTTTACATAGATTTAGCCATTTTTCCAGTTTTGGGGTTTTTGCCAATTTCCTCCCAATTTCTCCCCACAATTTTCTATTTCATAATATTTATTGAAGAATAGTCTAAAGATATTAAAATATGTGTGATCAAAATTTATGGTGAATATTTAAATGAAAACATCACAGTAACCCCCCTCAGAACACTCCCTCTGGCTTTGAACACACTTATCTCATCATTCTTGCCACTTTCTGAAGCAGTTCTGAAAGTCTTCTTTCATGAGTGTCTTCAGTTTCATCCTCCATCATGACAAGGCTCTGTGCCACAAGTCACTTTTGAAATGGCAATTTCTGTCAAATAAAAACATTATGTTGCATCCTTATACACTTTATTCACCAGATCTTACTGTGCAACTTCTGGCTCTTTCCCAAAGTCAAAATGACCATGAAGGGTAAATCTTTTTAATTGATTCGGGATATTGAGGCAACAACAACTGTGTAATTGAAGACACTCACAAAATAAGGCTTCTAGAACTACTTCAGAGAATGACAAGAATGATAGAATAAGCATGTTCAAAGCCAGGAAGGATTTTAAAGGAGATTAATGGCAGTGTGCCCTTTAGCATAATATTTTGTTTAAAATTTGAACATTCACCTTACTGTTTTGGTCACACTTCTTATACTCTTAAATGTCCTGTAAGTTGTATATTTAATTTTGACAAGGTGATATTTAAAAAAGAAGAAAATTATAAAAAAGAAAAACATCAGTGTTGATGATACACATTAGTAACACAGCTAACATCATATTTTCCCCCAATTTGTCTACTCACTCTTCTGAATTTACTATTATACCCTAAACATTAAAAGAGTTACAGTTACCATATGCTTTTGAGATAAAATCCTATAATCTACTTTATAATTAGTGCCATGAAGACTGCTTTGTATAAGTCATAATCCAAAGCTCTAAATATTATCTTCCTTTATAACCCAGAATACAAAGATTGCATCTAAACCCCTTATATTTGTTGAAATCAAGTATTGACTTGAAAATGGTATATTCAGATCCCCTATAAAGTTTACTTTTATTCTGCAATATTTTAAATAGAGATAAAAATAAGGAATAGCACACCCTGTTTATTAAAATATCAGTCATTTTATTCAGATATATATTATAATGATTCAGAATATTCTTCAAGGGCAAAGGTAAGAATGGTAATTTCTAAGTGATAAATTTTATGAAGTACATTTAGACAAGTACATTTATGCATTTAAACTGGTGAAAACAAAAGAAAATAAAACACCTGTTGTTTGTTTTTGTTAATGCTGCATCCCTGAATAAATATGATGTTCATCTACTCAGTGCTGACTAGAACCTATTCAAAATGTAATGGTGACTGTATAGGTAAAAGTCTCATGGCTCCTGAACCCGATCTTCATAAAACTTACCCCATGTGAAATGATCATAACATCGTAAATGGCATTATTTGGGTAATGCCATAATAGTAGTAGAAACATAGAGCTGTTGGAATTCAACAAAAGGGGTATGTTTTCAAAATGATGTTTTAAGTCAAAATATTTTAACAGCTACTAAATTTTTCAAATTTGCTTTGCTATTCAAGCCTCTCATATTTCATTACTTTTAGTTACTTCAAAGCCAAAAGAGATATTTCAATTAGTGTCTGATCAAATGTGAAAGCTCACTTTTTGGTATCTTCACTGCCCTCTGTGGAAACTGCAAGGACACTAGTTAGTGTTCTTGCAATTATTATCCTGGGTACCATATCTCATTAGCACTTGCTTCACTAAACACAAAGAGGAGAATTCAAAGTTAAATGTCATCCTGTGGTTTCAGGTTTTTAAGGAGAGATAACCTGGAGGCACACAGAGAGGACTGCTAGCTCCAGAAAAGGGTCCTGTTGATTTAGGATATGCCCCCAAAGACATTTATGTTCAGACTATATTTACAATTCTCCTTCCGATGCCTGTACCCATCCAAGGCTAGGCTTCTAAGACTGACTGAGGTCAGTCTCCCACAGCTCAGACTGCTCCCTGGTTGTAATGCTATCAGGTTTTGGAAGTAGTCTCTTTGGTCACTTGAGGACTGTTGTATCTAAGTCACCCACAAGCAAGACTCAGAAAATAGCACATAATATCATAATTCAGCTTCCTAATGTGTTGTGTACTTCTGAGGTATAGGTCAGGAAATTCTAATTTTATGTTTTATACATTTGAATTTACCAATATATTGTGTAGCTTCTCATTTTGAATTTATTTTACTTGTAATTCAAAAATGTTTCTGATTTTACTTTTAATCGGATGATTAAAACATTAAGCAATCTTGTGTAACAACCTGTGGCTGTCTATGACAGGTTTAAGTATAGATAAGATATGTAATATCTCAGGAACTACAAACAATGTATAAATGTGGAGAGATTATGTGAGTGAGTATATGTGTGTGTGTTTAAATACTATATGTTAAATACTATATAGTTTAAATACTATATGTCTTTAAAATACCCCAACAAAAAAAAGAATGGTCAAATGATGTAATGTTCATTCAAAAAAGGAGCTTTAAAATATGCACTAAATTTATGGAAAATGACCAACTATGTTAGTATTAAAACATTAGATTAAATGAAGAGTATTCAGTCTACCAAATATTTCATAATTCTCGTTGTCAAGAAGAGTGCACTGAAAGGCACTCTCATGCATTCCTGTTGGAATTGGATCAATTTTTCTAGAAGGCTAGTTGCCATTTTGTATCCATAGCCTTGATAGCTCCATACAAAATGGAGGAAAAATAATTTTTAAAAATAATTATTATCTCTTCTTTTTGTCCTTTGTCTTTTATAGTTCTTCTTGCCTTTTGTGGAGTCTTCTTATACAAAAATTATACCAATGCATCAATAGATGTGATTGATGATAGAGAGTCAGGGAAGTTAGCCCCATGACCTGGGCAATAGTAGTCGACAATGATTTTGTATTATCTCTCACTGGCAAGAGGATGACAGCATGGAATAATTATATTATATTGATTTTATGTGAAAAAGAAAGGGACAAAAATCTATGGTGGCATGTCAAGAATTGATTTTTATAAATTATAAATATATTTAAACATAATAACACACACATATACAACAACTGATATATATGTAATTGGCTTTTTAAAAAATCCCATCAACATCTTTTATTTTAGAGAAATGTCTCTGTCAATCATATGAGGTTCTAATAAATGTTCCCTGTAGGAAGGGAACAGGATCCAACTTATGTCAAATATAGTCTGTTTTCTAGGAATAAGAACCTTTAAACAGAGGTTCACAGGGACAGAAACCAGTTGACACTGAGTCTTTCAATGGCCAACCAGTGAGAAACACTGCTTATATTTTTGCTGCTAAGGTCCAAGGGATTTCTTTTGCTGTCAAGGTTTAGAGATTACACTTTTACTATTTTTTTTTTTTTGATGACCTGCATGTTATTCTTCAAATAAGTGTCTTTCTTAAAAAAGAAGGAAGAAAGCTCATGCCTGTAATCTCAGGACTGGGAGGGCTGAGACATGAGGATCACAAGTGTAGTACCAGTGGGACCCTGCTTCAAAATAAAAAAAAAATTTAAAAAAAGGTAAAAATTGAGCACCATCTGTAATCCCAGTGACTTGGGAGGCTGAGCAAGGAAGATGGCAAGTTTGAAGCCAGAGCAGCCTGAGCAACTTATGAAACCCTGTGTCAAAAGTTAAATAAATGAATGAATGAATGAATGAATAAATAAATAAATAAATAAATGGATAGATAGATAGATAGATAGATAGATAGATAGATAGATAGAAAAAGGGGCTGAGGATACAACTCAGAGGTACAGCACTTGCCTAGCATACTTGAGGTCCTGAGTTCAACCCTGCAGTATTAAAAAACAAAAAGGAAAAAAAAAAGGTCAGAAAAAGGAAGAAAGAAAGAAAAGGATGGCAAAATGATGAAAGAAGTTTCTCATAAATTTGAAGTGTAATTCCATTCCTACAAACTTTCTTAAGAAATTTATGAGAAATCAATGTGAAATTTTACATGCAACATAATTACTTTCAGTATTATCAACAATGGTGAAAAGTAAAAGCAAGTGAAAAGGACATTATGGAATACTCAGATGCCATTAAAATTACTTTAAAAATATATTTTATACACTGGAAATGCATTATCACCTCTGCCCACCTACTCTAAACCTGTAACTGTCTCTATGTTCACTTTTATTTTTTCTGGCTCTCTAAAGGCATGTTGCTTCAAACACTCAATAAAAAGGCGCGCGCGCACACACACACACACACACACACACACACACACACACACACACACACATATTTTCCGCACTGGGTGTTGAGCCCAGGGCCTTGCATACACTAAGCAAGCACTCCAACACTGAGTCACACCACAGCCACTTTAACTTTTTTAATTTTTATTTTAAGGAACAGTCTTGCTACACTGCACAGGTTGGTCTTTGGCCTTGACCCTGTGATCTTCCTGAGTACCTGGGATTACAAGTGTGTGCCATGGCACCTGATTTAAGAAAATTAATATTAACAAAACTCTTGCTTCCCCTGATTTTTTTCATTTCAAAGTTACTATAGTAATATTTTCATCTATTAATTTATTTCATTTATGTGATACATTAAAGAGAACTTTCCTGTAAAACTATTTGCACTATTAATACTAAAAGTAGACAGTTCTTTTTACATGAATAAAAATCAATGAAAAATATCTTTTGGGAAAAATATATGTGAAACCTTTGTGCTTCTAACACAGTTTGCATAATAACATTTGGCACATAACCTATATATTATAATTGATCTTATGCTCTTTGGGCATATTATCTCCTCAATTGGACTATTCATTTTTTGTTCTCCCAGGACAAAGCCTATTAGTCTGTTCTCTGTTTCCTCCACCTGTGCTTTTCACAATATATTTCATAATATCTTATGTATAATAGCAGCTTGAATATATTTTCTAATCTACTTTATCATCTTTATATCCTGTGATTCAGGATTTTATAATAACTTATTTTCAAAGCCATTAACAGCAGTATGTGTGGAGACATTGAATATTGAAGAAAACCATGGGATAATCTTTACATATTTTTAGTATGAAAAGACCTATAGGTATCATATAAGGGTCATTTTAGTTTAGATTGTCCAATAATGTGCTCATCTTGACCTCAAAATTTTTTGCTTTATAAAATAGAATATTTTAGTATTTAAAACTAAAAATAGAATTTAATTAAGCCAGGAGACCATGGCTTCTAAAATTCTCTTTATTGACCTCTTGTTTAAAATGGGCGCTGTAACTTGACATGCACCACTCTGAAATGAAATTGTGCTAACCGATTCATTTTAGTAAAAAGTTTTAAAGTTTTTTTTAAATGATTCTGTGTATTCATAGTGATAAAACTTCTGCTGTTATTTTATCATTTAAGAAAGGCATGAGGAATACAAACTTTTTTATCTGTCTTTCTCTCTGTCTATATATTTGCACATATATACAAATACCTATATATGCATGCCTGTAGCTGTACCACTGTGGCATCTGATCCTGTCAGATCTCAGAAGCTAAGCAGGATTTGGCCTAGTTAGTACTTGGATGGGAGACCACCTGGGAACACCAGATGCTACAGGCTTGGGGAAGGACCTGGCAACCTACTCCCAAAAGACAATTGGCTGTTGAAAACCCTATGAATAGCAGTGAAGCATGACAATATTGTTTCATCTGTTGTACCCGGGGTTGCTCTGAGTTGAATACTAACTCAATGGCACCTACCAACAAAGGCAACAACATATATGCATATACATATACTCAGAGATACATATTTTTAATTAAATTTATTTTTAAGCCAGGGGCCTTGGCACACATTTGTAACCCAATGCGTTGGGAGATGGAGGCAAGAGGATGGCAAATTCAAGACCAGAGGCAGCCTGCACAACTTAGTGAGCTGCTGTCTCACAATACTTTTAAAAAGTGTGTATGGTGGGATTTGGGGTGCAACTCAGTGGCAGAGCACTTGCCTAACATATGCAAAGTCCTGGGTTTAAATCCTAGGTACTGCAAATAACTAAATAAATGAGCTTATTTTAACTGATACCTAAAAACATAAACATTGTACATTTTAATGGGGTACATTGATGTTTTGATACATGCATACATTGTGTTACATTTAAATCAGGTTAAACATATCTTCTCAACCATATATCATTTCTTTCTGGGGAAAATCTTCACAATAATTTCTTCCAGCTTTTTGAAATATATAGTACATCATTTTTATCTCTAATCATTCTACTGTGATAACACATTAGAAATTCCTAATACAATAGCACACCAGAACTTCTTGCTCTGATTTAACAGTAAGTAAGTACCCATTAGTCAACCTTCTCTTGTGCTTCCCTGCCCACTACTCACTCCAGCCTCTGGAAACCACAGTTTTACTTTGAACTCATATGGTACTTGTCTTTCTGCATCTTTGTTTTTTCCCTTACATAATGGTCTACATTTCCATCCATGTTCTTGCAAATAACAGGTCTCATTCTTTTTTTGTGGTTCTATTGTGTACATGTACTTCATTTTCTTAATCCTTTCATTGGTTGGTGGACACTACTGTTGTTTCCATTTCTTGGCTATTGTGAATACTGCTACAATGAATATGGGAATGCAGATGTCTCTTTGACATACTGATTTCACTTCCTTTGGGTATGAAATCATCCAGAAGTTGGATGGCTAAATCATATAGTTAACAATATTTTTAATATTTGAAGAAATTCCGTACTGCTTGCTATAATGGCCATACTAATTTACATTACCACCAATGATGTGCAAGGGCTTCCTTTGGTAACAGCCATTGTCTCTGGAGTAAAGAAGTATTTAATCATGGTTTAGATTTGCATTTCCCTGGTGATTAGTGATGTTGAATTTTTTAAAATATAGTACATGTGTTGACCATTTTATACATTCTTTTGAGAAACATATATATAAGTCTATAGCCTATATTTAATTAGGTTATTTATTTTTGCTATATATTCTGAATATCAGTCCATTATCAGATATGCCATTTGTAAATGTTTTCTCTCATTCTGTAGGTTGTCTCTTCACTGCAATGATTGTTTCTTTTTCTGTGCAGAAGTATTTTAGTTTAATATAGTATTGTTTATTTATATTTGCTTTTGTTTTCTGTGTTTTTGGGGTCTTCTCTAAAAAATCTTTGCCCACTTAATGTCCTGAAACATAGTCCCTATGTTTTTCTTTAGTTCTTTCATAGTTTTAGGTCTTATAGTCAAATCTTTAATTTATTTTGAGTTGACTTTTGTAACTGACCTAGTTTCATTTTTTTGCTTACTGATATCCAATTTTCCCAGCAAAACTTATTGGAAGGCCAGTCTTTCTCCAATGTGTGTTCTCTTTTGTTGAGAAGAAGTTGGCTATAGATGTATAGGTTTACTTCTGGGCTTTGTATCCTGTCCATTGGTCTGAGTCTATATTTGTGTCAACACAATGGCATTTTGATTATTAGAGCTTTGTAGTATAATTTGAAGTCAGGTAGTGTAATACTTCCTGCTTTGTCCTTTTATCCCAAGATAGTTTTGGTTATTTTCAGTGATTTTTATTGTTCCATATAAATTTTAGGATTATTTTATAGACATATTATTTTTTATGCTAAAAATTGGAGAGAACACTTGAAAAATAATCACCTTATATGGGAGAACAACAAAAAAATGAAGGAAATGGAGATAGAAGACAGACTTATCCAAAGTATATCTAGTTTTAATGGCTAGACTTTGGATTCATGCAAATATTCAGACCTAATTTATAAAGAAAAATTAAATTGAAGTAAGCACCCCTAATACCTAAAAGTTAAAAGGATAATGAGCCAAATGATATGCTGTAATAGTGTTATAACAACAAACGACAGACTTCTTTAAGTGATTTCCCTGATAGTGTGTATATCTTAAAAACAAATAAGCACTACAGTAAAAAGACAAGCAAGTTTTAGTGATCACATTGTTTATAATAATGCTAGCAGCAGCATTAATCTGAGCCTGTTACATGCATACAATGAAATAAGTGAATGTATAATTATGTGGTGTGGTTAGATCTTGGAATTTCAGTGAGGAGAATGGAAACACACATAAAATAAGAAGAACACATATATTTTTTTTCCTGAAATTGAATTTACAGTATGGAGATGAATTCATGATTTTTTTTTATCCCCCTAAGCCTAGAAACATTATCAAATGAGTAGCAGTGAGCATCTCTTCTGCTGATACTATGGTCTCTAAATACCATTTCCCCACTTGGAGAAGTGGATAATTTCAAGACAGTGGGCCCAGAAGCATCAAAATACAACCTAAGGAATACATTGGGTTTTAGACTAATCTTTTCTGCCTTCACTATATAGTAGTGACTCTACGTGCAGCAAGGTCAGTTACCTGTGCCAATATAGGATCTAGATTTCAGACAAATCAAGCAGTAATCAAAATTTTAAATTCTGAAAATTGAAATACATTCCCTGCAAAAAGAATCCCTTGCTCCACACATGTAAAAAAGGATCTCAAATCTAGCAGAACCTAACTAACACTATGGAAATGTGAATCAAAACATATCAAAGTTTGAGTCACAAGATAGGATGACAGGAGGGACCAATTACACTTCAATTACTTTTTCTGAGATCCATATATTCCCCTATTAAGGGCACAGCATTTGATCATGACCATTAGTTATACCAACTGATGGAAGATAAATGGTGGACTTGTTGTTGTTGTTGTTAGGTGCCGTCGAGTCGAGTCCGACTCATAGCGACCCTATGTACAGCAGATCGAAACACTTGCCGATTCTGTGCCAGGCAAACCATCTTATTTATGTTTAAGCCCATTGTTGCAGACACTGTGTTAATCCATCTGGTGGAGGGTTTTCCTCTTTTCCGTTGACCTGCCACTCTTCCAAAC
>VMDO01003998.1:13793-132853 GCA_007922755.1 Pedetes capensis | reverse complement strand
AAGTCCTATCTCAAGATATGTTCACATTCTGGGGTACTGGGGTCAGGGTCTTGAACATAAATTTTTAGGGGGACACAGTTCAGCCTGTGACACCCCTCCTTCCCTCTTCATGGCTCTTCAGAGCAGTGCTGATAGCTCCAAGAATTTCCAGAGGAGCCCAAGGGCTGAGGTCAGTGGGGGGAGGGGGGCAAAATGGAATGGGGGTAGGGGAGGAGGGGAATTATCCCTGTAGGGCATGAGGTTAAAGGATTTGGGGGCTTAGGTTTGGTGCTGTGAAATTACACCCTGGATCCTTTGTTGGAGGACTGAGCTAAGATGAGCTTGTTGACATAAGTAATAGCACACCAGACCATGGAAGTCCCTCACAGAACCACCTGGGTTGAAAGCAGTGTCGACTTCCACCTGGGAGATGTCAGAGGTCCTATCCGGCCTGTGTCCATGGCCCCATGGTGAAATCCCTGAGGGGTGGAGCTAGACACTGTGATCCTGAGCCACTGATGACCTGAGATCTTGGAACTTGGGTGGGAGAGAAAGGAGAATTTCTAGAAACCTCGAAGCCATGACAGAGTGACTGGTGGAGGTGGTGTTCTCCAACCTCAACCTCCCTTTGACTTTTTTGTTTGTGTTGCTTGACTCTGAAGGGAGAGGAATGGAATAGAAGGAAAGGCAATGTGCTGGGTGCACACAGCCCAGGCATGTGGGTCGAGGACCTTGCCTGCCTTTGCTAAAAGGGCAGGGCTGCCGAAGACTCCGCCTCTGCTCGCTCTTGATCTGTTTATGTTTTAGAGGAGGCACCTTCTTGCTTTGCTTCCTCCCAGGAGCCAACTTTGCTACAACCCGTCTAAGAAAATGAATCCATTGCCTTGCCACGTGCTCTTTGGCAGACAGTTTTGTGGTTTTTCCTTGGTCACCTTGATGAGCATTGTCCACGTTTGGTGTGGCAAGAAGGAATAGAGACCTAAATTGAAGAGGATTCTCTTGAGTGTAGTGCAGAACATGTGGGCACACTCTCAGCCTTAACTGCTCATAACTGAGCTCAGCAGCACCTGTCTTGACTCCAGAAGTGACTAGCTTGTTTCAGGTATCTAAAACATGGAAGGTGCTTTGTCTACCAATAGATGTGTCCACTCTATTAGTTAATTCTCCATCCTTGGTGAGAGGTAGGGACAAACTGTCTCTCAGTCTCAGAAGACAAACACATGAAAATGAGGAAGACCTTTGCTGGATTTGATGAGCGTGGGAGGGAGGACATACCATCCAAGCAATAGCTTTCTCTTTGGGAATAAGTTCACAAAGAGTTTAAAGTGCCTGGAACAAACTAAGTACTGAGGAAATGTTGCAACGTAATTATTATCAAATTAAATAAAGATGAACCAGGTGCAGTGGTGGACTCCTGTAATCCCAGTGACTCGGGAGGTAGAGGCTGGAGGATCGCAAGTTCAAGACCAGAGGCAGTCTGCGTAATTTAGTGAGACCCTGTCTCAAAAAGTAAAAAAAAAAAAAAAGGGGGGGGGCATGGGGCTGCTGAGGGTGCAGCTCTGTGGTACAGCACTTGCAAAGCATGTAAGCTCAAGGGCCTGGGTTCAACCCCCAGTATTGCAAATTAAATAAAGAGGTACTTTATCTCCAAAGCCAGCACAAAAATAGATAGGACCCAGTATCTTCTCTCCAGGAATATCTAGAAAAACAATTCAGAAAACTAGTACTGAAAATTTCAACAATAAAAAAATAAACTATTCAAATCAAAAATAGGCAAAGGATTTGAGTAGATGTTTCTCCAACATGTATATCCAAATGACCAATAAGCATGTGAAAATATATCCAGCATCATTAGTCATTAGGGAAATGCAGAGAAAAGGTACGATGACATGTTACTTCACACCCACAGGTATGGTTGTAATAAAAAAACAGACAATAATAAGTGTTGACAAGGATGTGGAGAAATTGAAACTCTCATTCATTTCTGGTGAGAACGTAAACTTGTGAAGCTGCTTTGGAAATAGTCCAGTAGTTTTTCAAAATTTTCAACATAAAGTCACCATATAGCACAGAAATTCTACTCCTAGGCATATATCTCAAAGAATTGAAATTGTATATTCATAAAAATGCACACAAATGTTCATAGAAACATTATTCATAATATGTAAAGCGTGGGAACAACTTATGTGACCATCAACTGATATATGGTTAAACAAAAGGTGGTGATTCATCCAATGGAATATTATCCAGTAACACAAAAGAATGAGATACTAATTCATGCTGCAGTATGGATAAACCTTAAAAATATTATGCTAAGTGAAGAAAGCCAGACATGAAAGACCATATATTGTGTGATTCAGTTTCTGTGAAGTGTCCAGAAGAGGAAAATCTGTGGAGACAGGAAGTTGATTAGCTTTCCAGGGGCATCGGGGAAGGGAGGTTGAACAGTGACTGCTACTGCACACAGCAATCCTTTTTGGGGTGATGAAAATGTCCTAGAATTATAGAGTCATGGCATTTGCACAACATTGTGAGTACACTAAGAAAACAGTGGATTCTATACTTTAAAAGAGTAAATATTATGGTATGTGAATTATATCTCAAAGAAAAATCTTGAAAAGGAAACTGCTAGCACAATAGTGGCTGTAATTATTAGCATAAGTTAATCGGCCATTTTTACATCATAAAAATACTTGCATTTGCATCTACCATATTTTATTGTCATTTGTTAAGAAAATTCTCCACTTAGATGGCAAGATCCTAAAGTACTTCCTGCCAAACTGATTGGAGGAAATAATGACTCCCAGTTCCTTTATTTGTTAAACGTTCTTGGAACTATCCCAGTCATTAAGAAATATGATTCACCTGTCACATTAATTCCATCCTCCCTGCCCCACGGCCATTACTCAGATGCAGTTGCAGAGCTCCTACTTTTGTGGACTTTGTTTGTTTTCCCCACTCAGAATGAGGGAAGAGAACCAGGCTTGCACTGGCCTTGACTGCAGGCAGGAAGAGGCAGGAATAGGTAGGAAGTAGATGATGGATGATAGACTTGACAATTGGCTAGCAGCCTATGAAAACAAAAAATTATCAATTTTGTTTTGCCTTCTCTAGAATTTTTAAATGATGGTCCACCTTTTGGTTTCATGCACGTATTTATCATCATAGAACTGGATCTGGGGATATTTTTGCTTATTAAGAACATTAGTGAGGCCCATACTGGTAAGTTTGTCAAACAGACAAGAAGGTACTGCTCAGTTCTGTGGGACTCCAGTGCATCTGAGGTGGCCATGTCCCAGAGCACGCTTGCTTTCACATGAATTATCCCCTACTAGGTGGTTTATAAGCTTAGCCTTAAACCTGCCCCCCTCATGGGCCTTTCCCCCCTCACTTCCTCTCCTCTAAATTGAAGAGGATTCTCTTGAGTGTATTGCAGAACACATGGGCACACTCTTAACCTTAACTGCTCATAACTGAGCTCAGTAGCACCTGTCACCAAGAGCTGGGGACACATGCTGTGCTTATAATGCAGGTTTCTCATTTGCCAGCACCTTAAGTAAGTTTTCTTCATCAATTTCTTCCTGTCCTCTCCAAGAGCCTGCACCAGACACCAAGGGGAGGGGCTGCTGTGGCTCACGTGAGCTGCTACCACCAACGTCAAAAATCCTTTCTGCCGCTATAATGGGGGAGGTGTTTTGTGTTAGCCTAGACTGTCTTATATGGAAGGACAATGATCAGGAATGCAGTTAGCTAGATTAATAAGTAATGGGCACCTATGTCTATGAAAGAACCACTCCCATTAGAATCTTGAGCTTTCTGCTTGTGGTGGCTTGGAAGCAGCACTGTGGGGTGGCCACAGCCTGCACAGGCTGTGGTAGGAGGGGCTTGTGGCAGCTGTTCCTCCTCATGAGGGAACTGGCAGCTGGCAGCAGCAGGAAATGGAAGCCTCCAGGCTTCCACCCTGTTGCAGCTGAGCTAATTATACCCCCCAATGAAGGAAAGAATCGCAACACTACATTTGCATTGAATCCAGTGCAACATGGCGGGGCCAGAATTACTCAAGCATTTATATTCTCTGAATTGTTTTAATTAGTAGCTTTGCAGTACCAGTCTTCTATTTTGTTTTTTATTCTTTTCCTCCACTGGAAAAACCTGACATTTAGGAAACATCTAGACCAGATTTGTGTCACATTCTGCTTGCTGGAGACCTAGGATCTCACTCTACTTGGTCATTATTCTGCCACTGTGGATCCATTAATTTTTTTTTTTAATGTGCACTTTGGTGGTTTTTTCTGCTTGGGTCTAACATGTGCTTAAAATGAATGTGATTTGTGGATGAATGGAGAGCCCCAAACATCTAAAATCCTAGCTTTGCAACCTTGCTCTCCCTTGAGCTTAGCTTTATGTCACAATGGTAAGGAGTCCTATTTGTTGGTATCGTCTGAAATCGAGTACTGTGATACCTCCTGCATTACCCTTATTGCTCAGGACTGTTTTTGCTACTCAGGGTCTTCTGTGTTTCCACATGACTATTAGGATGTTTTTCCTATTTTCGTGAAGAATGTCACTAGAATTTTGACAGGGATTGAGCTGAATTTGTATATCTTTTTTGGTAACTTGGCCATTTTAATGATGTTTATTCTGCTGGATCACGAACATGGGAGGTCTTTGCATTTTCTAATGTCTTCTACAATTTCCTTCTTCAGTATTTTGTAGTTTTCATTGTCGATCCCTTTAACAACTTTGGTTAAGTTTATTCCTAGGTATTTTATTTTATTTTTTGCAATCATGTTAAGTGAAATAAGCCAGACTTAGAAAGACAATTATAGCATGTTTTCACTCATATGTGAAAGCTAGGGGGAAAATATAAAAGAAGACTTGAAATTAAAAGGAGAAATTGTAGGGATATAGTTGGGTAAGGTGAAAGGTAAGGGGGATAATGAGTAATAGAGCAGTGAATATGCTCAAAGAACATTATACTATGCATTGTTACATATTATGTATACTATACAACATGTGGAAATGTCATAACGAACCCTTTTACTTTGTACAAGTGTATGCCAAAAATTGTATTCCTTAATTCATCTTCCACTTAAGAAGAAAAGGAAGCAGAATAATTTATAATAGGCTTTTTTCTTTTTGCAGTACTAGGGGGCTGAACCCAGACCTCATGCATACTTTGCAAGTGCTCTACCACTGAGCTGCACCCCTACCCCTTTTTAATTCTTTTTAAATCTTGAGACAAGGTCTTGCTAAATTATGCAGGATGCCTCTGGTTTAAACTTGTGATCCTCCTGCCTTTGCCTCTCAAGTAGATGGGACTACAGGTGTGCATACTGTGCATACTTTATGATAGATATTTCAAGAAGCAAATGAATATAAGTTGGCTAAGCAAGGCTGTGTTCAGAATCCTAAAGTGTTAAAATGATATCAACAACAAAGTCCAAGAAACCATCATTAGGTGCCCACACCTGTTTATTGTCTGCAGAGAGAAAAGAGTGTATTATACTAAAAACCACCAAAAGTAACAAGTAGCCAATGGGCTGACATGAACCTCAGCACCTCTCCTCCCTGCCCTGCCCTAAAGGAGCCAGATGGTTGATGAATTAGGCCTGTCCACAGGAGAGAGGAGAGGTTTAGATGACCTAAGTGGACATGCAGATAAAAAATAACCAAGAATTAACTCTCATACCTTGGTCATTTTATAGCTGTGTTTATTTTTAAGGAATATTTATAGGAAATGTGAACATTTCTAGATAGGTAAGTAGATAGATGGCCTCATTCTAAACATATATTAGTGATATCTTGTGTAATATCCCATTGCTGTTCCTTGTATGAGGGGCAGCGTAGGAGGCACTTCCAGTTTCACCTACTTCCTGTGAGCAAAGTAATGGTGTACAAATGGGTGGTCCCTCAACCCTTCATACAAATAAACACTAAAGCACAGAATCTTGTGCCATTGAAAGGGGTTCATATTTGTTACCCTCTTACTAATATGAGAGAGGGCAGAGGACAAGTCTTCGCACAACTTTGCATGCATAAACGGGGCACAGTGCATGACACTAGGTTGTCAGTAAACAGTTGTTGAACAAGCTACCCATTAGGGAACATCTCTTTGAGTATATTGCTTCAGCCCTGTGGAGGAATACAGTAGATGCTCAGGTCTGCATTTGGGTCTGGCTAAAGCAGGGAATTTGGAGATGTCTTTAGACAATCTCTACAGTAAAGAGAGCAGGGCCACAATTTACCTCTGTTGATTACCATCGTTGGAAAACTTCCTCCGATACACTATGTCTGGAATACTTGAAACCAAACACAATGTTCATTGTGAGGAGCAAGTAAACTCCTTCCTGAAGGAGAGCTGTCTTTGTGTCATTAACCCTCATTTGCACGTGTCATTTCCTTATGTTGTGGGCACTACATCACACTTACACACGAGGACTCTTCACTTTCCCATGAACAGCACAGACCTTCTGTTTGGGCTCTTTTGATTAAAGTGGGCTCAGAAGTGTAGGAGATTGTTTATTTTATGAAATCATCTTCAACCCATGCCTTTTTCAACACTTAGAGCACAGTTCAGAGCAACCCGTCTGCCAGGGAGAAATCAGAACATTGAGTTCAGACTACTTCTATATTAAACTGGATTTGCATAAATTGTTTCAAGATTCTAAATTAGTTTAATTTGTATTCATGCCTTCCTAAGAGCCTTTTACATATGCTTTGGAGTTGCAACAGGGTGAGTGTAAGAGTCCTCGCCTCTCCATCATTCATTCATCCATTCATTAATTCAACACACATTTATGAAACAACTACCATGTGCTAGAAGCTATCATAGATACAAAAGGCACCCAGATCACACGGGAACAGGCACATGGCCTCCTCTCAGGCTCTTCAGTACAATAAGATGACTGCTAGAATAGAGAGGTGTCCTGGGAATCTCAAAGAAGAAGCCTCCAGCCTATTCTGGGAAACTGGAGAAGGGTTCACAGAGAGATGACAGTGGAGCTGGTAAATACAAACCCCACATAGTTCTATTGACAAGGTCCTTGATCAGGACAGGGAGGGGAAAAAATATAAAGTAGTATATATAGAAAGACACCCCCTGTGTTTGTCAGCTTGTCATGCTGTGGGGGCTTGTGTGTTGCTTCAATGCTGAAAGCTATGCCACTGGTATTTTAGATACCAGTAGGGCCGTCCATGGTGGACAGGTTTCAGCTGAGCTTCCAGACTAAGACAGACTAGGGAGAAGGACGCTGCAGCCCACTTCTGAAACAATCAGTCATTGAAAACCCTATGAGTAGCAGAGAAGCACTGTCAGATATAGTGCTAGAGAATGAGCCCCCCAGCTTGGAAGACATCTAAGAAATAACTGGGGAAGAATTGCCTCCTCAAAGTAGAGTCCACCTTAATGATGGGAATGAAGTAGAGCCCCTGGGACCTCCTTTTCAGGATGTGGCACTACTCAAGATGATAAGAAACATAGTGACTGCAACAATGGGCCCAAACTCAAAGAGATCTTGTGCATAGCACAGTGCTGAGTAGTGTTTTGTTCTGTTGTGCATGGAGTTGCTGAGTCAGATCCAACTTGATGGCTTCTAACAACAACATAGAAAGACAATAGTGTAAACAAATACCATAGTGTGTGGCCAGGGAATGGGGACTCCTTTGCCATGCATCTGGGGCTATTTAGGTTGTTGTCAGATTTTCCAAGGGCCTCTTGGTCATGCCAAAGACTTTGGACTGCAGTGTTCTCGCTGCAAAGGACCAGCTAGAGTTTTTATACCAGGAAAGGACATTGGAATGCATTCTGATTCATCATCAGATCTATAAAAATAGGTGCCCACAAAAGATGCCAACATCCCCACTGGGTGCCTACTTGATTTTTCTGCAGCAGCATCTCTCAAATGGGGTCCACAAGTTGCCAGCAGGTGTGCTTCCACAAAGAGATCCATGGCCACAAGGCAATCATCACTTTCTTGGTTCAGGCCTGCTCAGAGCCTTGCATCTCTTTGACCTTTTAGCAAAAGCTACAGAAGATTACAGAAGCCAGCCTGGGAAGACCAGCCTGGAGATGCCTTGCCCAGGCTCTCGGTTCCATCCATTTTCTAACTAATAAAGAATGTTAGCAGGAGGCCGGTAAATCTCCTTTGGGTTTCTTGATCTTTGGAGGCTCTTATGCTTGAAATCACTAGCCCATACACTTTGTACACAGACATGCTACATTCAGAGATCAAACATACTTCGAGGTGCATTAGAAGTGCAGGTAGGGAAGAGTGGGCATCACCCAAAAGCTTGGATTGGCCTGAGGACTCTAATGCCTCCAAGTCTTGATAGATCCCTTTAGCAGCTGCCTTTCTTGCACTGTACCCTGTTTTGGAAGAAGTCAGGTTTCATCTTTCCATGCCTCTGACATTCTACACTTTTGTACCACTCAGTACAGAGTCATGTTGTAAATGAGCCTATCAGCAAAGAATTAGCTGGGGTATAAAGGAAGGCCTCATGTTTGGAGCCTGAAGACAAAGGCTCAAATCTTTAATTTCCCTCATTTAACCTTATGATCATATGAGTTAAGAATGCATTTAGCTAAGCTAAGCAGATGGGAACCTGCAACTGTCCCACTGTGGCATCTGATCCCTCAGATCTCGGAAGCTAAGCAGGGTCAGGCCTGGTTAGTCCTTGGATGGGACACTGCTGGGGAACACCAGGTGATGCTGGCTTGGGAGAAGGACCCAGCAGCCCACTCCCAAAGTTTATAGAACAAAAAAATTGGAGTGATACATAATCCTTGGATTTAAAAAAGAATTGAAATTTCTCAGCAAGCTTTCTTTGTTTCATTATATAAAGTACTTGCTTTTCCTATGGCTTTTAAAACAATTCTCTCTTTGTTACTAGTCTTCATCAATTTGATTATAATATGCCTTGTGGTAGCTTCATTTATACATCTTATGCTTGGGTTCCTTGGATTTCTTGAAGTTTTCAGCATATAGTTTCCATCAGTTTAGATGAAAATTTGCCCATGATTTGTTCAAATATTTCTTCTGTTCCTCTTGTCAAGGAACTCCAAATTCCACTTATATTAAGCCACTTGGTACTATCATGCAGCTCATTGAGTTATTTTCATATTTTTGAATTATCTTTCCTCTATTTGTTTCCTATTGTTACATCTTCAATTTTAGTAAACTCATCTCCTATAATGTCTGATTTTCCATTATTACCATTAGGTGTATTTTTCATTTCAGCCTTTGTAGTTTTTATTTCTAGACCATCATTATGAGTCTTTTCTTATATCATCCATGTTTCTAGTTAACTTTTTAAGCACTTGAAATATAGTTATAATAAATATTTCAGTGTATTTTTCTGTAAGTCTATCACTTATGTCTGTTCTGGATCAATTTCAGTTGATTGAGTTTTCTTTTCATTTTGTTGTTGTTGTTGTTGTTGTTGTTAGGTGTCATTGAGTCAAGTTCAACTGACAGTGATTGTATGTATAACAGAACAAAACACTTCCCAATATTGTGCCATGTACACAATCTTTTTATGTGTGAGACCCATTATTGTAGCCACTGTGTTTCTTTTCATTTTGAGTCATGCTACATCAGCATGAGGAGGTCCCAGGGGCTTTACTCCATTCTCATCATTAAGGTTGACTGTACTTTGAGGATGCAATTCTTCCCTACTCATTTCTTGAATGCCTTCCAACCTGGGGGGGCTCATTTTCCAACACTATATTTGATAGTGCTTCTCTATTATTCACAGAGTTTGCAATTATGGGTTATATGTTCTGTTCCTTTATATACCTGGTAATTTTAGATTGGATGTCAGGCATTGTGACTTTACCTTGTCAAATCCTGGATGTTTTTGTATCCCTATAAATATTTTTGAGTTTTCTCTTGGAATGCAGTAGTATTCTGTGGAATGATTTGATCCTGTTGAGATTAGGTAGGATCAGAGCAAAGCTGACTTTAGGGTTGATAATCCCTTCCCCACTGTTGAGGCAAGATCCTACTCTGTACTCTACCTCATGTCCCAGAATCGTAAGATCTCTACTCTGCTCCATGGGAACCAGCACCAGTCCTATGCCTGTGTGAACACTGGGCACTGTTTCCTGTGGTTCTTTGTGTAGTTCTACAAGATATGGATAGTGTCTTCACATGCATGCACCGATCAGTACTGAGCTCAATACTCAAGGGCCCCTACAGATCATTGGTGTGTTCTCTGTGTGCAGCTCTCTCTTCTCTGATATTCTGTCCTTTCAACTCTCGCCACCTTGATCTCTGTAGATTCTCAGCTACATCTTCTCCTATGAAGTGTATTAGTTTTGTCACCCCCATGACTAAATACCTGAGTGAAACAGTTTAAAGGAGGAAGGATTTATTTTGCTCATGTTTTTGAGGTTTCAGTCTATCGTGGTGGGAGGGGTGTGGTGCAGCAGAGCAGCTCACAGCCCGGCAGCCAGGGGAGCAAGGGAGATACCCGCTGTCTCTCTCCTTTTTCCCTTGTATTCCATCCAGATCCCTAGCCTAGGGGATGGTGCTGCCCACATACCACATACAGCATTGGACTTCCCTCCCTACTTAGTCCTTTCTGGAAATGCCCTCTCAGATACACTCAGAATGGGCTTTCCTAATTTCCTAAGCACTTCTCAGTCCAATCAAGTTGACAATCAAGATTAACCACAACATGGAGCTTTCTGGGCTCCACCTGCATCTCCCCCCTAACCCCGGGCCATCTCTCTCAGTGAATTAAGTTTGGGCAATCATATGACTCACTGTTTGCTTCTTATTTCTTAGGGATCACTATCCTTCATCACCTTTAGCGTTAGGAAACAGTTTATATAGGAAGACCTTTTTTTTAGTTATTTTGGGTGAGAAAGAAAATCCTTCTTCTGTTACTTCATATATCCTAGAAGCAGAGGAGTTGCCACCTCTCATGGTGATGAATATGTCATTTCAAAAACCTATCAGGGAGGCACTTAAAATCTGCAGTAAAGAGAAACAAGTTCTCTCATCTTTTTAAAACAACTACTTCCTGTGAAGGCTTTTCCCCCTTTTTAATTAAATAACTTACATTTACATAATACTTCTACAATTAAAGTTTTCCTGCCTACACAAAATTATTACTTAAGTAGGAGGGTAGATTTTTTTCCATCTCCAGTGAGCATTGAACAAGGAGAAATTATCTTAGCCTGCTTGATACCTCTGAGAGATTCCTGGGGCTCAGCCTCCTATGAATTGGTTCAAGAAGGCATTCTGGAAAAAAAAATGTGTGGGCACAATATGGATAATGTTCCACACAGATTTCACCCCGAATGGATGAAGTAGATAGATTAATCCAAGATAGTATTATGTAGAGCAAGAGGGAGAGTTCTTAATCATGCCTCGTCAGTGCACACGGGCTGAGTAAGACATGTTCTGTTCCCTAACGAAGACCCCACATCTCCTGGGGAGAAGACACGTAAGTGAATCACTCTGAGGCCAGGCATTATGATTGTGCTTCAGAGAAGAAATTGAGTTAGGGAGGTATGGGATGAAGTCTGACAAGTCCTATGGGGAAAAAAACCCTGGATTTGACCTGGGCCTTAAAGGAAGAATTGCAAGTAGGGGTGTCATTAACCTTAAAGACTATTCCCTGCAACTGAAGTTAAACACGAGGTCTGATTAAAGCGCTTCTTGGGCAGAATGCATATGTTCTAATTTTAAACTCCAAATGCTTCCCACTGTACTAGGCACTTCCTAGATTCTTACTGATCATGCTTGAAAGGAGCTTCCAAAAAGGATTACATAATATTCTTCTTGGAAATCTTTCAACGTGAAGATGTCATCTAACATGCTGGTCCTTGAGGGGAAACACTCCTAAGTCCAGTCACGTTGATTTCACCTCTCAACTCTCTACAATGTTCTTAAAATTCTATCCTCAAATATTTATTTTAAATTTCTGCTTGGTTTATTTGTCCACCTATGAGAAACTGTAAAACTCCCATAGATTGTTACAACCACCTAACCTACTATCAAAAACACATGATGACATTAAAAACAGCTAAATTCATCCCTCTGCAGACCAGCAGTAGCATCCCTTGCTGGTGGTCCCATTGGTGATCACAAGGACAGTACAGCCATCTAGGCAGTCAGAAGAGACAAATCACAAACTGGGCTCCACTAGAAGGATTATCAGACAAATTTGCTTAGAGATCTGACCTTGACAAAACTACTTCTCAGCTGCTTTTCATGCTAATGGAGGAAGAACAGTATTGTCTTACCTGGTCTGTGAACCTCTTGACCGTGTAGGCTTCCAAGCTCAACCGCACACATGTGAGCACACGTCTGAATACCTTGGAATGTTTTTCTTAATTCAGTTTGCTTCTTTTTGAAAATCTCAATTCCTAGATCTTACCTTAGATATACTGATTCAGCATCTTGTGGGGGGGAAGTAAAAATTGGAAATTTCTATTTTGAATAAGCTTCTTTCATAGGCACCCGCATGTAGGAATCACTATGTTGGTCCTGCTCAGGAACTTTTACAGGTAGTAGCTAAAGCTATAACCTGCTCTCCTCTATGCTGAGGGTCAAATGGTGACTTTATGAGGGGTCTTAATTACCAAGCTTCAAAAATAGGAAGTGCTGTTAAAAATTCTTTCAAACATGATCTTTGGTTTTCCTGATGGAGCTGCTATTCCATAAAGCATGGATTTTTAGGACTTCCAATGGAAAAGACTCCTTGAATGTTTTGTGTGTGTGTGTGTGTGTGTGTGTGTGTGTGTGTGTGTGTGTGTGTTTCAGGACTGGGGGTTGTGCTTGCATGCATTGCAAGTGCTGAATCACTGAGCTGTACCCCAGCCCATTGTTTTACTTTTTGAGACAGGATCTCACTAAATAACGCAGACTGCCTAGGGTCTCGAACTTGCAATCTTCCTGCCTCTGCCTCCTCAATCCCTGGGATGACAGGCATGCACCACCACGCCCAGCTGACCCCTTGAATTTTAATCCCTAGCCTTCAGTCCCACCCTTCTCCTTACTACCAGAGTCTAGATTCATTGACCCACGTCATTTCCGAATGAGCCCAAGAACCATTTTCTATGAGCAGTTGGTGAGTGGGGTGCTATCTGAGGACTTCCTCCTGTACCTTGCAAAGTGAGCTTGCCTCATTCTCTGGGTCAGCGATGTGCAAAGATTGGAAGGGCTGCAAACGCCTCTCCACCCCATGGTAAGAGCGCCACCTGGCCTGCCTAGGGCCGGTGGTCTCGGTGGACCCCTGCTGGCCTTTCCTGTCACTGCATAGTTGTAGGTCTGTGTGGGTGACTGCTGGGGGCCTGGCACAGGAAAAGCAAAAAAACCCTCGCGAGGAGTCAAACAGCTTGTCAAGGTATCCTTGTGGGTGTCTGCATAGAAGTGCCACAGTGTGAAGGCTTTTTATTAGCAGCTATTTCGGAACCCTAGCGCTGAGTGGAGAGGTTTCTTCCCTACATGGCACTTCCAGGCCTGCCACCTCCCTCTCCGCCCCGCGACAGCAGCAGGCTTCTCGCAAGGGGGCGGAGGACAGGAGCGGATCCTCTGACGCCTGGCTCTGTGGCCCACGCCCTGAGCCCGCAGATAATTTGGTTCATTCACACGCTGCTGATGACGAAGATCCGGTGGAGGCTGAGGAGGATTGCGTGCCTCGCCTTTGCGCACAGAGCCTTCCTGGTTTCCGAAGGGCTTGGAGGGCGTGGTGCCCCGTGGGAAGGGCACAGAAGGAACATTTGTTCCTAGGTGACCCTGGAGGGAAGGCCAGTGAGGCCCTGCGCCAGTTTGCGCACCTGAGCCTGCACCATCCAGAAGGTGCCTAGAGGCTTCCCGGGCTCTTTGGGCAGTTACTGAATTTCTTCCTAGAAAACGCGGTAAACTTCGTTGTAGAAACTATTGTGACCTGCACGGAGTCCGGCTAATGCCTTAGAGGGGTGATGCTGGTCTTGCAAGGAAGAAGAACATATTTGGCTTCTTTTTTATATCTCAGCTTGGCATGTAATCCTCTCCACAACCTGTTCTTTTTGGCTTTGTCTTGGTTTCTTTGGGGTTTTGTTGTTGTTTTTAATTTTATTTTAGAAGCAGGCTATCAGGCTGGCCTTGACCTCTCCATCCTCCTCTCTCAGCCTCCTGTGTGCTGTGATTGTGGTCATGCACCACCATGCCCAGCTGTACCTTTTGATGATACGGAATTGGAAACAATGCTCAGAGAGGCTCAGGCATTTCCTGAGGTGCCATGGCTTGTCCCGAGGCCAAGCTAGCATCTGCACCCCTGTTCACAGCACTCCCTCGGTCAGGCTCTCCCAACTCTGAATCCTCCCCAGGGCTCACAGCTCAGTCCTGGCTCTGTTTCTTCTCCCCTGAGGTGGAAACAGGGTGCCGGGTGTATTCTTAGAGCACTGGCCTTCACGGTCAGACAGGCCGGTGCTGGACAGTGGCTGACTATACAAAGTTACACATTTTGGTCATTGGAGGAAGAAAAGAGAATCTTTAAATGTCAGAACCATCACCTTTTAAAACGGGAAGGGGCTTTAGGAGCAGTCCATCCCATGGCTTTAAGGAAAGAATGTGGATCTTCCGTACAACCTGGTGCTCTCTAGCTTCAGGTCCTTTCCAGTCTGAGTAACATACCAACAGACAGCAGACCTGGATCCAGTCTCATCTTCACACATATGCAATGTGTGACTTTAACCAACTCATTTCCTCAACTTCTCTCAACCTTACTTTCTATCTTAGTAAATGGGACGAAGTGTTTCCTGCCCACTACTTAGTGCTGTCATGAAGCCGCTGTAGAAAATGCACAAGGTATAAAGAAAGGCATTACTCTTATTGCCATTGGCGGACAGGGACAAAGCAGGGTCCTGCTGCGTGCACTGAGCCCTGCCCTCCACATTGGAAGGGACGCTCTCCCAGGTAGACATCCCAGCATCCAGGGAGGGCTTCTCTGAAGTGTGAGCAGCATCTCAGATCTTTGTGGAAAGATCCCAGGGTTCTGTCGCCAGGACATGAACATCGCTCACTAGTCTTCCCTTCCCTTCACCTCCATAGCTAGAGTGATGTTTGCCAGGCCTTGAGGAAGGCAAAAGGCCTTGTATGGTCCCTGACTGCCTGCTGATCTCTGCTCCATTTCTTCTGCTGAGTCTGTCAAGGCAACTTTAGCAGCCATCACTAACAGTGCATTTTAACACGTGGTATGCTAGGCTTTCTCTGTCTCTGTGATTGGGCCAGGGATACCATCACCTGCTTACCTTTTGTCAAACACTGAGTCTAATTCTTTGCCTGAGCATGAAGCACATGTCACAAAGGGAAGCCATCATGGCATCAAGCCACACACCCTGCGGAACAAGCTGGACTTGGTGAGCATAGGATAGCCTCTGCCCTTCAGCACCCTGGAGGAGACATGGGACTCCTGGCCCAAGAAATATTTTAAATGCATAAACAAAAATGCATAGAGTTACAAAAGAGTACATTTACTTTGTGGCAGATTTACAAAATATTAAAGTTGTGACATAATAGCATACACATTTTTGTTAAAACCCTGAATGATGAGATCTGGTGGCAGATCTGCTAACTTCTACAATCTCAAAGTGATGAGCATAAGAGATATTTTGAGATATATCTGCAACAACAGTAATGTGACATGAAAATACCTGATCTTCATGGGTAACAACCTCATAGATTCTGCTGGTGCTACTGTGAATTTTTGCCTATGTTAATAATTGAAAGAAGTGCCAAGTTTTTGTTAAAGTTAATGAAGATGAAATGCAGTGCATGTTACATAATGTCTATGAATCAAATCCATGGAATTCTTTAAGGTCTGTGCATTACAGGCCGAGGATCCCTACTGGAGAGCCGTGTAGAATAGCACATGGATGCTCGCTAGGTGGGTGTAATGAAGCCTTCCTGGCTAAGGCCATTCTACAGCATCAGAAGCATAGAGGTAGCAGAGCAGTATAAAGAACAGAGACTCTGGAGAAAGCCAGAGTCTCTGGGTTCAAATTCCAGCAACACCTCTTATTTTATATGACCTTGAATAAGCTACTTAACTGCTCAAGACCTGATTTCTTCAACTTTTATATGGTAATGATAATACTTTCTCAATGAGATATTGTAATAATTAAGTGCATCTCAAGCAGTGCCTGCCTCGTAGAGGGCACTTTGTGTCCACTATCATTATAATAATTATATGTAGACATAGGAAGATGATGAATCAGAAATTGATGGCACTAGAGTGAATCAGCACAGTGCCGGGCAGCATCAAACCAGGTATGTACACTGGTGTTTGGTTGGCTGGGAGTGCAGCACATAGTTCTCTACCTCTCAAGAGTACTGCAAGGGATCTCTCCGAGAGCCTTGCTAAAATCAGTACAGTTCCTGCCAGTGCCACCCCTTCTTCTCTCCCCTGAGTTCACCTGCAGGAACTGGATGATCACTGCCATGACATCATCTTGACTCACTCACTCTCACCGCTGGTCATGGCTGCTGCTTTTCCCAGGTGCTCTCAAACCATGTTTGCACAATTTGTGTTAGAATTCAGCCTGGAGCCAGGTCAAGGTTAGTCACCTGTGGTTTCTGGAGTCCCACTTCTTCACTCTCTTTTGAAAATTATCTCAATCTCTGTCCTCCTCCTCCATCATGTTCCTTTCAGCTTTTCCCTTGTTCCTGTGGTCTGTATGAATACTGAACTTACATTGCTACAGGGTCTACCCCTGGACACTACTTAGCTATGGCTAGAGAAACACGTTCTTTTAAAACAAAGTTGAGCTTTCCATTAGAGAGGAATTTTACCAAATTTCTTCTAATTCTTTAGATTTTAGATCAATCTTCTGAGAAAATCAAAATAGGAATTATGTAGCTAAATTTCCTATCAAATATTGTTGAGCATGAGCACCTTACATGCTGGGCATTAAGGGGATAAACTGAGGAAAAATAGACATCTTAGCCTCCCGGAGCTAGGGCTAGCTGGAGAGCTAGACATCTATCACATAGTCCCATGAGTCTAAATACTGAATAAGCGAGCTGGTAAGAAGCAGGGAGCAAACATCCTGAGGGCTGCGGGGACTGGGACCAGGGAGTCTGGCCTGCTACAGAGCTCTGGATGACAGGGGAAAGCATCTGTGAGCTGAGTCTTGTAGGCTGGGTTAACTAGGCCAAAAGATGAGGAAATCTGTTTCCAAGCAGAGGAAGCAGAGGGTAGGAAGGGCCAGTGGCAAGAGAGGTCTCTATGGACGGAAACGAAAGAGGGCAAATGTGCTGGACAGAGCATGGGGCACCAAATCTAGCGGGAGAACGGGAAAGGGACTAAGTGACAGAGCACCCTGTCACTCATGCTGAGGACTTTCACAAATCATAAAAGCAGGGGATGCCTCTAAGACCTTAGAGAAAGATGTGGGGCTCGGCAGCTCTAGGGAGCCTCAGCAGCTGTAAGCAGACGCCAAGGGGTAATGGCAGAGGTCAGTGACACTGTGGACAGATGATCACAGTGGAGACAGCACAGGGGGATTTATGAGCTATTTAAGTGGAAAAATCATGGGGTTGGGGCTGGATGGGTGTGGAAAAGACAACCCTCAGGAAGACGTCAGGGATGTGAAGTGGATTCCTGACTGGTATCATGGGCCACTGTGTGTTGTTTTCATTTGGAATGGCTGGGAGGAGACCAGCAATTGAGGTGGTGGGTGTGGAATTTTACATGATTTTAAGACATCTGTGTTTCAAGGGTGTCTTTATTAAGCAAGGGAACCCTCAGAGGAGCGTGACCAAGAAGTCTGGAGCCACACCATGGGCAGGCAAGCTGGGGACCTGGGGACACTGGGCAAGAGGAAGAAAGACCTGGGTGTGGACACAGAAGCTTCCCTCTACACACAGAGGAGGCTGGGGCACCAGCAGCCAGGACTATGACAACCACAGCCATCATAGGAACAGGTCTGGGACAACGTGGAGGGCTCCCAGCAATATGAGCTGTGGTGTGGCTGCATTGCCCAACATGCCTGTCTTGTCCCTGGATGGACCTGTCCAAGCCTGGGCCTTCCACAGCCTAGAGGAAGGCCTCCGTGTTTTACAAACTGCATTCCATGGAACCCAGCGACTTTGTGAAGGAGCGGCCGCGATCTGTAGGCCGTGGATTTCAACTTCAGCTGCTCTTTTGCATTATAATCATTAATGCAACCTCTAATGTTAAGTGCACCAGAAGCAATAAAAACTAATGAAAACCAGCCTACTCAGATGTGTTATATACACAATCTTAACACATTGGGCAACAGCAAAACTTCAGTATGTTTTTGTGGTTTAGCTTTATAATGCATAGATGTTACCAATTTGAAGTTTTAGAAGTTAATTCCTACCAGTACAATGTACTTTTGTTTTCTTTAGTTTTAGAGATCCTGTTTTAAGATTGTAGGCGATTTGGATAACTTCTAAAGACCCTTGTAACTCAAAGATTCAATGAGTTTTATACTGACAATTAAAATAAGCTACTATGTTTTCACGTCTATAAATGTATTTTAGCCCAGTAAGAAAGGATATGGCCAGATCTTGGTCCTCTAGGCCCAGGCAAATGTGAAACACTCTGCTTCCAGAACCATGGCCCCCACGCCCTCTGCAATACGGCCTCATTCCACATTCTCCTTGCTTCTTTCAAACTTGCCAGACCTCACTGGCTCTTTCAAAGGCACTGATTACATGTGCATGGGCTGCGTCCAACAGTGTGAAACTTAGTCTCTCATTATATTTATGACGTAAGTGTTTCAGTAGCTCGAAGACCGTGCCCAATGGTTTCTCTGGGTCCCAGAGGAGAGAATGCCCCATGTTCATGGCTTTGAAGCACAGCTAACTGTGAGTAATTAAACAGCAGTAGTTGAGAGAAAGGGGGAATGGGAAGCGGAGCTGGGAAACCCAGAAAATGTCTGATTCAACCTTTCACTAGATGACTGCTCGCTGTTCTTCTGGCTCCCAGCAAAACCCACCAGCTTAGTCACAGAGGGGATATTCACCCAAGCACGCCCTTGGCCATAATGGTCTTTCCTAACTGCTTGCCCAGCACCAGAGCTCCGTGGATCCTCAAATCCTCCTGCTGAAACAGTGAGAAATGAAGGGGATACAGCAGTCTCTGTCAGCCCATTGCACATATTCCAAGTCCTTCATTCCCAAAAGTATAGACCTCAAAATCCTTCCACATGAGGAGCAAAGTTGACCTGCTAACAAGCATAAAAGTCTCATTATTAAGAAAGCCAACTACCTGTGGTTATGTGAACTCAAGGGTGATGAATAATGATTTCTGCACATTAAGTGCCACCCAGGTGGCAGCATGTGGTCTGAGCAAATGTGAGCCTCCCTGCACCTCAATTTAAGGGGCCTTCATGCAAAAAGAGGACAGTGTTTGTTGTCTGATTTCTCAAGTCCTTTCAGCTCTAAAATTCTAAGCTCCAGTCTCAGTTTCACTGAATTAGATAAAACTCTTTTCTTAACAGAGAAGACTTAAGATCAGTTCTTAAAGAATTTACAAAGCTAGCAAAAAAGAAAGAAAGAATAAAAAAAAGAAAAGGAAAGAAAAGGAAACAGAAAACAAAAAGCTAAAATTGTGTTTTTCTGCAGGAAGTAGTTTGGCTTGGAGGTATTTTTTTCATTGTTTCTTGTCTTCTGTCCATGACAAACTCCGGTGAATCATTCGGAATTTTCCTCTGGATGCATTTTATCTCCTGACCCTAGGGGGATTAGATGGTGTTACCTTCTTTTCCTCGCAGATCAATAGCCCTGTGTTGTTGTTATGAGGTGCTGTCGTGTCGGTGTCTGACTCATAGCGACCCTACAAACAAGAGGCAAAACACTACTGTCAGTGCTTCTCTGCTGTTCATAGGGTTTTCAATGGCAGATTCATTTTTGGGAGTGGGTTGCTGGGTCCTTCTCCCAAGCCTATAGCACCTGGTATTCCCAGGTGGTTTCCCATTCAAGCACTAACCAGGCCTGACCCTGCTTAGCTTTTGAAATCTGACAGGACCGGACGCCACAGTGCTATGGCTGCAGGCATCCCTGTATTAAAGAACACTATTTACTTATGAACAGGATTCTGAGGGGCTTTTTTTCTCTGGGTGTGTGTGTGTTAGCTCGTGTGTCCGTGAGGTAAAAATACCTGACATGAGCAAATTGATGGAGGAACAGTTTAGAGGTTGTCAGTCCACAGAGGAGGGAGGTGCAGCAGCAGTGCAGGCATGGCGGAAGAGCAAGTGGCCGGGCCTGGGACAGAGAACCTTGCATCACGGCCGTCAGGAAGCAGCGAGGGAACCAGAACTGGAGGCCGGCTTGAAACTGCCAGAGATGCAACCCCAAGACCCACTTCCCCAAAGCTGGGTCCCACCCCCTGCAATTCCACAGCTGCCCAGGACAGTGCCATCACCTGAGGACAAAGCATGCCAACACATGGCCTTTGGGGGACATTTTCAAACTGTAACATTATGTGTGCATTAAAATGCACTAGATGAAAAAGGAGTGAAAAGGTGTCTAAAATCTGATTGTTAGTTTGTCATGTGCCGTCGAGTCAGGTCTGAATCACAGCAACCCTCACTGGGTTTTCACTGGCTAGCTGTGTTGGGATGGCTTTGGGAGTGGGCTGCCACGTCCTTCTCTTGTTTTTACTGTGCTGAGGGTTACACCAAGGGGCTCAGGGAGTGCAGAGGGGTACTTTCCTTAGTGACAGAGACATCTGCCATCATGTTGCCAGTCAGTATTTCCTGTGTATATCCAGGGTGTCTCCTCTGACTAGTTCAAACACAATTATGAGATGATCTTCTTTAAATGATACACCCAAAGTACATCCTTGTGCAACGTGGAAGTATTTAAAGTAAGTTAAATATTGTTGCTATAATTTCCAAATATCTCGGTTTTATAGGTGGTACCTTAGTGCTGCAGAAGACTAAAGGTCTTGCCCAATTTGCAGCTACATAGCCCAAAAGTTCTCTCTCTCTCTCTCTCTCTGTCTCTCTCTCTCTCTTTTATTTTTTTCCAGTATTTGGGGGTTGGACCCAGGGCCTCGTGCATGCTTTGCTAGAACTTTACCACTGAGCTGCAACCCCAGCCCATTTTTTTTCTGTTTTTAAATCTTGGGACACTGTCTCACTAAGTTATGCAGGCTGCCTCTGGCCTCAAATTTGCCATCGTCCACCCTCCTCCCAAGTTGCTGGGATTACAGTCATGTGCCACCACACCCAGCCCCCCACGAGTTTTCTTTACCACTTTGAGGCATAAGGGAAGATGGACTCTGGTCTTCTCCCTCTGCACATCTCACATACTAGAGAACAGTCATCCTTTATTATTACCCAGCATGGAGGCTGGGGAGGATGGAGGACGGAGCATGTGGGGACAGAGTTCTGTAGCTGGCACAGTGATTTAGCCATGTCCTGTTCAGTTCTGCGATGGATGTGGAGCGCATTCCTTCTTCCCTTGGCCCCCTCCTATGGGCCAGCTGAGAACATCCCAGGGAGGTTTATGTCTCCTGCCTTTCTCATGGCCCTGCAGGCTTCAGCTGTCCTTAAACAGGATCAAGGGACTCACTCCAGCTGGGGGTCAAGGGTGATGCGCTGGGACATCCCCTGGGTGTGGCACAGGTCCAGGAAAAAGAGCTGCAAAAGGAAAGAACAGTGTGGGAAAGAAATGTCCACTTGAATGCGATCGGGACACCCTGAGCCCTGTCCTGGTGCCGCCCAGGGCTGCAGCTTGGCAGTGCCATGCACCAGTTACTGCCCCGCTGGCTCTGGGGCACCTTGCAAGGGGTGCCTCCCCCAAAGGAGTGCACTGCAGGCAAAGGACGGCCACCCAGGGGAGCTCTCAGAGGAGGGCAGCCCCTTTGAGGAGTGGTCAGCAAGACATTCCCAGCCTGCTCTCAAGGGAAGCTTTTTTTATTCTTTTTACTTTTTCTTTCCCCAAATGCAAATAGCTTCTGTCCTTGGAATAGGGAAGATGGGTTGCTAGGCAATCACTTCTAAACCAGCTCTCCCCCACCCCTTTTTCCTGACCCCGGGAACAATGAAGACTTTTCAGCAAATGGAACCAAGATGGCAAAGTAAAAATGGAAGCAGAGAGGGCGGAAGAGCTGGTTCACAGATTATGGGAAGAAAGTTGTAATGTTAGCAGGCTTTGCTCTGAGGGGACTAAAGGAGGGTTCCCTTCTGCCACGCCATTGGTGTGGTCCTCAGAAGCCAGTCGTACCAGCAGTACAGCAGCCAGGTCCATGCCCGCCCACCTCAGCCATGAGGACCCTGAGGACGGGACACCACTGCCAGTTAATGAGGAGTGCTGGCGCCTCAGCCGCCCTTGTAGTGTAACAAGGCTCAGGGTTTTCATCAAAGTTTTGAAATCATCTTTTCAGCCACGCCCATGTTTTGCTAGATCCTGCCAGGGCCTCAGCAGGACATCCACAGCATGCTAGAGACAGAGGAGAAAGGACTACTGACAAGGTGCAGCTAGGTGTGGGGCAAACACGAAGGAGAACTTAGACCCCTTTGCCACCTTGGGTAGGGGAGGAAGGGGAAGGAGTGGCTGCCTGAACCCAGGAAGGGCCTGCCCAGAGAGGGCCCCTGGCAAGAGCTCGGGCCTTCGAGTAGAAGAACACAGCCAGCCCACAACGCCTCCATGTCCACATCCTGTTCTAAGGACACAGCAGGAGCCGGAGAACCAGGGCACTGAAGCGGGACTTAACTCAGGCTGCTCTAACAGAATACTGTAGACTGGTGGCTTACGTTACAGAAATTCACCTTCTCATATGAGTTCAAGATCAGCGTGTCATCACAGCTGGGTTTCTGGCTCCCCCAGGCTTGCAGATGGTGCCATCGTATGGCGGCCTCTTAAGACAGGGAGCAAGCTCTATGTCTTTCCCTCTTTTTTAAGGACATCAAGTGTCTATAACCTCATTTAACCTTGTCACCTCCTTAAATGCCCGTCTACTCTACAGTCACATGGGGAGTTAGAGCTTCAGGATATGAATTTGGTGTGAACATAATTCAGTTTTTACCACCATATAACTGTTCAGAGTAGACACTCTGAAAGCCACAGAGCTAGAAGCCTAGAGAATCTGAATTTCTCCCTGAGAAACCAACAGCAAGATTTTAATTTATACATGTATGCAAGGCCTGATGTTATCCTTCTTCGTAGAGCCAACTAAAGCATTGTGAGGTCAAGTGACTTGTCCAGAGAGCAACCACATGAAGGCCACATGCTGGAGAACCTGCTTGGACAGATGTATTCAGGGCAATGGTTCAAAGAGAGCCACACAGATGACCAAAGAGCTGGGCTGTTCATCGGCAGGGTTTCTTGGCTTTTGTCTATTAAAAATGTTTTCATGATAGAAGTAATGTTTTTAAAACATTTTTGAAATGCTAAGAGGAAAATTAAATCATCCCTAAGACCACAAGGCTGCCTATGTGTGCGTTTGCACACCATTCTCTTCTAGTTTTGGTGTGTGTGTATAGATACAGAGATCCCTGTAGATGTACGTCTGTCTATGTATCTGGATGCATATACAGTCAAGTCTTATTATTCAAGTAGTTATGTTCTATAAAGTCACTTCAAACACTGAATTAGCAAATACTGTTCCTCATGGAAATGTAGCATTAAGCTCCTGTAAATCCTGGTCACAATTTTTCTGTCAACTGATCAAGAACAACCTTGTTTTATATGTTTCTGTTTAAAGACAGCATATTTAGTATGAGATGGCCCCCTACTAATGATGGTTTGAATTATAAGTTTTCAACTTTCCAGTGGTGCAAAGCAGCATGCAGTCAATAGAAACCATACTTTGAGTCACGGACTTGAGTCCTTCCCCAGGTTCGTGAGCTGTAGCTCACAATCACCCAGAAGATCATGAGAGAAAACCACAGATCCTGTGCAGTACACTGTGTGGCTAAGCTAGCATGTTTGCTAGGTTAAATGTATTGAATGTATTTTCAACTTACTGTGCTTTGAACTTATGATCAGTTTGCTGGGGTCTAACTGCATTACCAGTCAGTAAGCATGTGTATAGTGTTGATTCATTAGCATTGAACTCAGGGCCAATAGCCTAAACATAATTCCAGCCTAAGCCAACTTTACTTATTGCACATATTTTCTCCATAAGACAAGTCACAACCTTCTTGGGCTTAGGAACAGAAGGAAGCATTTCTGGCACTATGCTTGGAAGCCATATTAAATAGCAAAATCAACAAAAAAATAAAGCAACCCACAAGAATGCAAAAAACATGGTCCTAAGCATCCCTTGAAAGGATGCTTCATCAAAGTAAGCAAGCAGAAAGAAGAAAGCAAGCCTCTCCTGGTTGCACCAGAAATGTACAAATCACACAGCTCCAACAAGCGGGGCACAATGGATCACGCCCGTAATCCCCGTGGTTTGGGAGGCTGAGGCAGGAGGATCGCTAGTTCAAAGCTACATGCAGCATGTGCAACTTAGAGAGAAACTGTCTCAAAGTAAAAAATGTAAAAGAGAGGCCCTAGGGGTGCCGCTCAGTGGTACAGCACTTGCCTAGCATGCGCGAGGTCCTGAGTTCAACCCCTCAGTACCATAAAAATAATTTTTAACTGCCCTGTCCTGACGGTGAATGATTGTGAAAGCACCACAAAGATTCACCTGGGAGTGACAAGAAAATTTTAGGAAGCAAATTTTAAAATGCATAATCCTTGAATAATGTTTATCTACTGCTGATATTCAGTATACGTGCACATGCACACACATTGTGTAATTGTCCTCACCTTAAATTTACAATTTTTATTTGGTTCTCATGCCTCATCTTTTATGATAAACATTTCTCTTATTATAACCAGTGATAATTATTTTTGTTGGATAAATAATACCCCAGTTAGCCAAGTTATCATAATTAGTCTAATTGTTCCCTAGTATTGGATTTTTAGATCTTTCTGTTTCTTAACTATTTTAAATGACTGTGCAAAAGGCTCTTTCCTTCTTTTGGCTTAATTACTTAGGATAAGTTTCCACTAGTGGACTTACATACTTGAAGATCATGAGGATGAGTGATGACTCTTAATCTGTATTGTCACCCTACTTTAAGAACAGTAGCAGAGGACATACTAATCCCTAGCCTTGTTATTCACCAATGCCTGTGTGTTTCACTTCCATCCAGTCCGACAAGACTGGTGCTTAAAGAAAAGTTTTTCAAAGTCCTAAGTACAGCACTGTCTCCGGGTGTGGCTCTGGATCCCTTTGGTCATTGGTCTCTGACTTTGGTGAGCTCCTCTGGGGCCCAGGCTGGAAGCCCCACCCCCTATCCCAGCCCAAAGGGCAGAGGCTGATTTTGAGCCTCACATCTGGAGTGGGGTCTCCCAGGCTGGGCTTGGGTAGTGTGCCCCAAATGGAGCGTCCAAGATTGAGTGCTGAACAGGAGCCTTAGCACAAGAGGAAATGATGAGTCTGGAAAGAGGGGAGTAGGTTTACTGGGCTGGCCCGCAGGGCAGCAGGGGCTGAAATGCGTGCTAGGGATACCCACGCCAGGCTTCTACATGAAAGCAGGAGATGCCATCATGGCCACACAGATGTGTCTAACAGAGCTAGAAAGATCAGGTGGCAATACATACCAGTTTCTCAGTTTTGGTCCTGAGTTCAACCCCTCAGGGTTGAAATCATTCTTAGGTTCTATTCTTCAGATTTTCTGTCTGTGGACATTCACTTTTACTTTTTGAACCCTTTTTCTTTTCTTTTCTTAAGACAGAATCTCGTTATATAGCCCAGGATGGCCTCCAGTTTAGGATCCTCCTCCCTCAGCTTCCTGAGTACACCACCATTGTTGTTGTTAGGTGCCGTCTAGTCGGTATCCAACTCATAGCGACCCTCTGTAGAACAGGGGAAACACGATTGTCAGTGCTTCTCTGCTGTTCACAGGGTTTTCAATGGCAGACTGATTTTTGGGAGGGGGTTGCTAGGTCCTTCTCCCAGCCTATAGCTTCTGGTGTTCCCACGCGGTCTCCCATCCAGGTACTAACCAGGTCCGACCCTGCTTAGCTTCCGAGATCTGACGGGATGGGATGCCACAGGGCTATAGCTGCAGGCACACCACCATGGCCAGCTCAATTTTTAGTTTTGAAGTTTATTTTTTATCTTCTCAGTGAATGATACCTTAAAAATATATTCAGAGAAATATAAGATAGATATGTATGTATGATTACTCAGGTATATCTAATTAAGCAAATAATTTTCCTGGTCCATTTTTTCACACTTTGTTTTGGAAATAAAATATGGTTTGTTGTTGTTGTTGTTAGGTGCCCTCGAGTCGGTATCTGACTCATAGCGACCCTCATAGGGTTTTCAATGGCTGAATGTTTCAGGATTGACTTGGGAGTGGATTGCCAGGTCCTTCTCCCATTTTTGTGGTGCTGGGAATTGAACTCGGGACCTCAGAGACTGCAGCACAGCACTCTACCAACTGAGCTAAATCCCAGCCCAAAATATGATTTATTTATCCTGTAATTCTCTCTCCCTCTCCCTTTCCCTCTCTCCCCCTCTCCCTCTCTTCCTCTGCAGTACAACTACTGTTCTGCTGAACCCAGGGCCTCCTGCATACTTAGCAAGTGCTTGCCACTAGACTGCACTCTCTGCCCTTTTTTTTTTTCTTAAATTGAGACAGGGTCTCTACAAGTTGTGCAGGCTGCCTCTGGCCTCAAACCTGTGATCCTTCTGCCTTCACCTCCTGAGTTGCTGGGATTCCAGGCATGCACTAATGTGCCTGGCTCATAGTTCAAATTTTATAAAAAACTGGACCTGCTGACTTTTTGTTATTTTTTAATTAATTGAGAAAGCATGATCCTCCCATGTCTTTTTCTCTGTAAATGGAAGAATTGTGTTTTTTAAAAATAGAATTTTACCTTTGTCACTATATCCACAGATAGAAAGAAGAGTTTTAGAGAAAGAAATTGTTCTGATATGATTGTTTTGAATTATGATGCAAGCTTTAGAATAAAATGACAGTTTCAGAGTTTTCGTTGATCATTCTGAAAATAAGTTTATTGAGGTAAAATAGTTAAAATAGGCTAGCAAAGAAATTAGCTAATCCAGTTGGGAAGCAGGGCACTGATCTAGTTGATTGACTGGTATGCCATGGAATAACTAAGCAAGGAATTGAATTTCCAAGTTCTCGCTGGGTGCCTTTGTTATTGTGTAGATGTCCTTTTTTTCTTTCCAGAGCCTCCCACATGCTAGGCCAGTGGTCTACCACAGAGCTGCTCCCCAAGCGCCTTTCGTGTTTTTTAAACTTTTTATTTTGAGACAAAGTCTTGCTAAATTACTCAGGCTGTCTCTGGCCTTGAGCTTGCAATCCTCCCGCTTCGGCCTCCAGACTTGCTAGGATTACAGGCAAGCATCATGGCACTTGGTGCTGCGCTGTGAAAATGTACACTACGAATGTTTTGCTGTTTCTCAGTGCTTACGTGCAGTATCGTCTATCCATGTTATTGGTGAGTTACACACCAGTTTGCCTGCAGAGGTAGCCCTGTGGCATCTGATCCTGTCAGATCTCGGAAGCTAAGCAGGGTCAGGCCTGGTTAGTACCTGGATGGGAGACCGCCTGGGAACACCAGAAGCTGTAGGCTTGGGAGAAGGACCTGGCAACCCCCTCCCCAAAATCAATCTGCCATTGAAAACCCTATGAACAGCAGAGAAGCACTGACAATCATGTTTCCCCTGTTCTACAGAGGGTCGCTATGAGTTGGATACCGACTAGACGGCACCTAACAACAACAACACACCAGTTCGGTGTTATATGTCACTGCTAGAGGTTTGAAAGGGGAGCAGAGTATGGTGGCCTTTCGTGAGGATTGCTTTTATAAAATCCACCTATTGCCACACCTGCAAAAGTGCGGGTCAGGTTATTTGGGTGCTTCCAATGACAGTATGAGCAAGGCAGAAGTGAGCGGGATTCCTTCTTAGCAGAACTTTGACTCTAAATTACCAGTGGTCTTGAGGTGGAAACAGATCTCTGAGCTTACCTGCCTCACTCCTCACCCCTGGTTCAGCTGTCCCCCTGGATTCCCAAGTGGCCTGTGTGGTCCGAAAGAGGCATCTGATCTAAATCCACCTGCCAGCCAGGTGCCTCTCTTCTGTTTGCTGCCTCTATCTCTGTGAAGATCCTTGTGCTTTTCTGAGGTCCTCCGATAAATAACCTTCATTTAGGTTGTGTTTGGTCCCCTCTCATTTCTTATCTGCAAACCCATGCATGATGATGAAATTACACCTTTGTGTGCATTCCACAAAATATAAATATGTGCAGTAGCTGACACTTTTCTAGTGCATGGGATAGCTTCTATTTGACAGTCACATGATTGTCTGTCTTAAAGGGAGCAATTTACATGCTTGGCTTAAAAGTAATTTCAAAGATATGATGTAATATAAATGAATCTCCATCTCAGAATGGTCTGTAGACAAGTTATAGCGATGTACAGTTATTTATCAAAGGGAATGGGCACCAGGTAAGTCAGTAGATTACACAGATTCTCTGTCTTGGAGGTATGGTGGATTCTTTCTTTCTCCCGTCTCCTGCTTCCCCATGCTGCTTTGTTGGGCGAATCAAGGATGGGGAAGTGGGGGAGGGTGCTTAATACTCTGACACTTTGGAATTAGGTCTTGGGATGGAGATCATTTTGCAGATGCACGAGCTGAGGGAAAAAGGCCCTTTATGTATTCCCAGGTCTGGTTTTAACAATCACTACCTACGTGCCCGTTAACACCATGCCACACAAAATCACCGTCCTGTAAGTTTATAGTCAGTCCTGTTCCCATGGTAACCTGAAAACTTAGTGACTTCAAGGGAAGATGGGTGGAGAGGGTCACAACCCAAGTGAAGTATGTAGCCACTTAAGCTCAGGTCCCATTCTGGGACTGACCCATAGACACCAGGACTAAGCTACGAAGCACCTGTTGGTCTTCCTAGTTGCTTTTTTTTAATTATTAGAAATTTTTAATGTACATCTTAATGTTATTCATTTTGACATGCTTTTCATTGTGACATTTCCATATATGCATTTTGATAAACATTATTCATATAGGTTACCCCTTACCCTCCCCTAGGCTTCCCCCCTCCCACCCTTCCCATCAAAGTTTCCCATCTAAGTCTTCTCTATCTTTTACTTAGTAGTATTTTTCTATATGTCCTTGGGTTCCAGTTCTGTTTAAGATAGAAACTTTTCCTGTAGTGGTCTTTGTTTTTATCTTGTTAGAACAATTACATGCGATTTCTAGTCCACTTATATTGACATCATTCTTATCTTCCTAGTTGCTTTGAAGGAGACTTGCCCAGGCTTCCATTAGCAGTTTCCTCTAACACCCAGGCCTTACCATTTTTTTAACTCTTTGACTGTAAATAGCTCTCTTTGAGCCTTTCAGCTTCTTCTAATCATGGAAATGGAGGCCAATTACAGTTTTATGCCCCTAAGACTACATAGAAAATAGCTACCAACCATTTGAAGAGCTCAGTGATCAGAAGGGCCGTTCAGTTCCCAACCTGGGGTAATGCAGAGAGTGTCCTAAGCTACAGGGGCCCAAATTCCACTGAAACTCACATTTATATGACCATTTTCTATCAAAATTCAGATTCCCACTATCAGGTGCAAAACACTGTTATTTTAAACTCCTCCCCCAAATATATGATGCAAATGGAGGGCCATGATGGCCATCATCTTCAGTGAGGGTCTACCATGAAGAAAAGGAGCAGCTTTGTTTGAGTGGAGGGGATGGATCAGCCCATGTGAACTTTTGTGTCTTTTTGACACTTAGGTTTGCTGAGAGGCAGGGGATGGTGGGTTTAGGAGTCAGGTCTGTGAAGTCAAGTACATGTAGATTGGCGCTTCATTGTCGTCTACTGTCCACATGCTCCTAGAGATGTTGACTCTTCTTTCAGAGCCTAGGTTTCCTCCTATCTAAAATTGTGGGGCTGGGTGTGTATCTCAGTGGGAGAGTGCTTTCCTAGCATGCACGGACCTGAGTTCAGTCCCCAGCACTGCACACACACATGCTGTGATGACAGTATTACCTATCTTGGAGTTGTAAGGATTAAATAAGGAAATTGTTTATCAGACTCTGTGTTCTAGGGCGGTGGTCCTCACTCAGATGTTGTTGTTGTTAGATGCCATCGAGTCGATATCCAACTCATAGTGACCCTGTGTACAACAGGTGAAACACTATTCTCAGTGCCTCTCTGCTGTTCATAGGGTTTTTAATAGTGGATTGATTTTTGGGAGTGGGTTGCTGGATCTGTCTCCCAAGCCTACAGTACCTGGTGTTCCCAGGAGGTCTCTTATTCAAGTACTAACCAGGCCTGATCCTGCTTAGCTTCTGAGATCTGACAGAATAGGATGCCACAGAGCTACACCCTAAAATAGACTGTTGGGCTTCATCCCTACAGTTTCTGATTCTAAGGATTGTAAGGCTGGTGGGCTGGTTGAGGGGAGGCTATCCTGGAGTTTGCACTTCTAAGGAGTTTATGGAAACCTAGATCAATTACAGTGACCACAGAGCCAATGTGGCTGGTCTGGGGATTACGTGCTGCCAACCAGCACTATGTAATGCAGGACACATGTAAAGCATGTTCTCAGATTTTAAAACATCAACCATGGTTTATGAATAAGTGTTTTGGGCACATGCTTGGAGGAGTTTGCTGCTGGGAGTTAAAATGCCGAGTTCCTGTCTGATCTTTGCCACTCATTCATTATGTTGCCCCCCAAAAGACTCTTAAGTTCTCCACTGCATATGTTGCTGCTTTCTTCCTCCTCCTTGTTCATCAAGATGTTGTGGAGATCAAATGAAAGAACACACACTTTTGTTGTTGTTAGGTGCCGTTGGGTTGAGTCCAACTCATAGCGACCCTGTGTACAGCAGATCGGAACATTTCCTGATTCTGTGCCAGGCACACGATCTTATTTATGTTTAAGCCCATTGTTGCAGACACTATGTCAATTCATCTGGTGAAGAGTTTTCTTTTTTTCGCTGACCTGCTACTCTCCCAAACATGATGTCTTTCTCTAGGGATTTTTCTCTCCTGATTACATGTCCAAAATATGTAAGACATAGTCTGGCCATTCTTGCTTCCAAAGAGCACTCCGGTTGCACTTCTAGGACAGATCTATTGGTTCTTGGGCAGTCCATGGTATATTCAATAGATGTCTCCAGCACCATAGTTCAAAAGCATCAATTCTTTTCCTGTCTCCCTTGTTTAATGTCCAGCTTTCACAAGAATATGATGTGACTAAAAATACCATGGTATGAGGCAGACGCACCTTCCTCTTCAATTTTTGGGAGTGGGTTTCCAAGTCCTTCTCCCAAGCCTACAGCACCTGGTATTCCCAGGCGGTCTTCCATCCAAGTACTAACCAGGCCCGACCCTGCTTAGCTTCCCAAATCTGATGGGATCTGATGCCACAGAGCTACAGCTGCAGAACATGCACTATAAACCCTTAAACAGTGCTACTATATTAACAGTGAAACAGTGAGGTTTCTGCAGTGGTTATAGCCTCTGAGCATGACTTTCCTTCCTATCATAGAAATGCCTTTGACAAAGCTACCAATACAAGACTGGGCATCTTCTTATAAAAAGGAAATTAAAAATCACTTATCTGCCCTTGCAAGGGTGTTTCCAAAACAGCCAAGTCCCTAGTTAATATATTATTTTCATTTAGATAAATCAGACACAGAGGGAACAGCTAGTCAGATATTAACAAGTCCCTGGACATCGTTTCAGCATCCCTTTCCACAATTGGAACAGAATGAAGCTGCCCCTCAGAAACTCTGTAATTTGTATCTCTATTTGAAGGAGGCATGACCAGCAGACTGATGCAGCTGATATGGCTGACACTTTATTAAGTCTTCCTGAGGACAAATCCCTCCTACCACCCTACAGTGGGCTTTTGTTGTTGTTGTTGTTAGGTGCCATTGAGTTGAGTCCGACTCATAGCTACCCTACTCACAACAGAACGAAACACTGCCCGACACTCTAACATATGCACAATCTTTTTTATATTGCGCCCATTATTGCAGCCACTGTGTTACTTCTCATCTTGAGTCATCCCACATCAGTACATGGAGGTCTCTGGGGCTTTACTCCATTCCTGTCATTAAGATTGATTCTACTTTAAGGAGGCAACTCTTCCCCAGCCATCTTTTGAATGCCTTTCAGCCTAGGGATCTCATTTCCCAGCACTACATTTGACAGTGCTTCTCTGCTATTCATAGGGTTTTCAATGGCTGATTATTTCGGGAGTGGGCTGCTGGGTCCTTCTCCCTAGTCTGTCTTAGTCTGGAAGCTCACCTGAAATCTGCCCTCCATGCCTGACCCTGCTGGTATCTGAGATACCAGTGGCACAGCTTTCAGCATCACAGTGACATGCAAGTCCCTGCAGCATGACAAGTTAACGGACACATGGGCATTACAGTGGGCAGTGCTCATGTAATCTACTGCACAGCACATTGAATCCCTGGCCTCCACTGCAAAAGGTAAAAAACCTCTGTCCACGTTCATCTCTAAATGTTGAAAGTATATTCACTGTACTGCCTAAGACCTTAACCATTCCTCTGTCAAAAAGCTAATTGCTGCTAGGCTACCCTTTGAGCTACACAGTTGATTTATTGAGGACAGTATCTACCCACTGATTCATCTTTGTGCTCATTGTTGAGGCCAATATGGAGAGTTTTGTTATGGTTTCTTTCGGAATAAGATCTACTCTCGTTGAATGGCCAACCAAAGTTTGAGATAAGATGCAAGACACAAGACTCATTTGCACAGAGGGATTGTTCTTGCCAGTATAGTTACAGGTGAAGGGAATGTCTATTAATCCAGCCAAAATATATTAACCACATGGTAAGCCAGGTCAGACATGACTGCAAGGAACATGCAGTTTAATTAACCAATGGTACTCTTAGGTGTTCTGTGGGAGGTTTCACTGCCATTTCAGCTACTGTTGCTAGGTGCCATGAGTCAGTATCCGTCTCATAGCAACCCTCATAGGGTTTTCAATGGCTGAATGTTTTGGGATTGCCTTGGGAGTGGATTGCCAGGTCCTTCTCCCATTTTTGCGGTGCTGGGAATTGAACTCGGGACCTCAGAGACTGCAGCGCAGTGCTCTACCAACTGAGCTAAATCCCAGCCCCTTGCCATTTCAGAGGTGAATTTTAAAGCCAGAAAGGGTAGAAAAGAGGAAGAAACAGAGAGAGGATGGGGGCCAGGATGAGGAAGACTAGAACCTGTGGTCTCCAGAACTCTGAATTTCTAATGAGCAGATCCGTGGGGCTGGAGCCTTAATTGCACAGAGGTGCTCTCTGTGTTGTCTGTAGAGGAACCCCCAGTGTTGTAAACATGGCTGCTGTCTGTAAGACATAGGCAGGCTAGATTGTAGTTATTATCTGGCAACTCTTTGAAGGCCAGAGATCGCAAACAGCCCCTAAGCTGGTCCAAACTGTGAAACTGCCAAGCTTTCCTCCATGCGGACTGCCTGATAGTCATTTTCTAGAGAAATTGCTCTGGTCACAACTGAAACCGTCTGTGACCCCTCACGATATCCACAGGTTGCATCACAGTTTGTGCATCTCCTTTGTTAACCAGTGCGATTCCTTTAGCTCTAGTGACACTCTGATAAGTTAGTGGAGAAAGCAGGCAAGAGAGTTCTGAAGAGAGAACAGGGAAGACAGGCAAGGGGACCGGCGCGCCGCTTTGTATTCAGGCGCGGAGACCCAGGCATCCACTCAGAGGGCAGAGTATCCTTTAGATTAGAGCAGGTGGGCACCTAATGGAGCTGTGAATCACAGGCCATTTCACAGAGGAAACAGGAAGCGCATGAGCTGGAACTGTTTCCAGAGAGGGAAAGGGAGGGCAGTCACACTCTGTCCTATGGATGGGATCATATATTTGATACCTCCAATTTGAAAAAGTGAGCATTTAAGACCCAAATTAACCCAATTTTAGAGTAATGCTCCACTGAAAGGGCATTATTGCAGTTTTATGTTAATTGAATACCAGGGTTTAAATTAGTTAGCCTCTCATTAATATCTGGCCCAGAACTGGATCGAATGGATGAAGAAGAAATGATCTGGTAACATTTTAATGGGTCAGGTCATGGATTGTGATACATTTTTATTTTTAAAAAAAGGGACAGGGAAACCACCCCATTTTCTTTTTTTAAGTTAGAAAAATGAAAAGTATTCTTTACTCAATATAGAAAAGATATCACCAGCCTCTGAGGAAAGCAGAGGATACTTTCCTCTTTCTATGACTTAACCCCCTTTCCTTTCCTTTTTCATTATATCTCCCTCCTAGCTTCACAGCAAAACTCAGAACTCAGTGATTCATCTTTGAGGAATCAAAGAGTAAAGAGACATTAAGAATCAAAAATCAGTATCACCAGGTTGAACAGTTTAAAACTTATTTTTTGAACAAAAGCATTAACTAATCAATGGTACACATGAAGAGAATTAGCTACTTCTGATTCTTCCTTAAATATGTTCTTTTTGACTATTTAACTTAGCAGAGCTAAATTATATTTATGAAACAGAAAATACAAAATTCAAAAACTTATTTTTACAGGAAGAATTTTAATAGTAGATCTCCTGAACTTTTATTGTGTGAAAAATTTATATGTAATTGATATTAGTTACTGTACCATGGACTGCCAAAAGAACCAACAGATCTGTCCTAGAAGTGCAACCAGAGTGCTCCTTGGAAGCAAGGATGGCTAGACTGTGTCTTACGTATTTTGGACATGTAGTCAGAAGAGACCAATCCCTGGAGAAGGACATCATGTTTGGGAGAGTGTTAGGTCAACAAAAAAGAAGGAAAACCCTCCACCAGATGAATTGACACAGTGTCTGCAACAATGGGCTTAAACATAAATAAGATCACAAAATCAGGAAGTGTTTCGTTCTGCTGTACATAGGGTCACTACGAGTTGGACTAGACTCGAGGGTACCCAACAACAACATTAGTTAAAATTAGTTAATATCATTGATAAATGGTATATACCATTTTTATATATAGTTGCCTATACTTTGTTAATATATATTACATATGTATATATATTTACCTGTATCTCAAAGTTGCTTTTACTTCTTTTTTTTTTTTTTTGCATTGCTTGGAAGTTGAACGCAGGGAGGGCCTCTCACATACTTTGCATGTGCTCTGCCACGGGGTTGTACCTTCAGACCATTTGTTATTTTTTATCTTGAGACAAGAGCTTGCTAAGTTACTAAGTTATGCAGGCTGCCTCTGGCCTTGAACCCATGATCCTCCTTCCTCTACCTCCCGAGTCACAGGTGTGGGCCACTGTTCCTAGCTCAATGTTGCAGATTTCTAATTCAACTCAACAGCACCTAACAACAACAACAACAACAACAATTCATCTTCTTAAATGCTGTGATCATTTCCTCAAAGTCTTACCACTATATTTATCGCCCATCAATTAACACAGAATTGTTTGACCCCATGGGGCACTTTGGGGACACGGATTTATAGCAAAGAAGGATCTCACCTTAAGAGAGTGTTTGTTTTTGTTAGGTACCATCGAGTCGGTGTCCGACTCATAGTGCCCCTGCATACAACAGAGGAAACACTATTGTCAGTGCTTCTCTGCTGTTCATAGGGTTTTCAAAGGCAGATTGATTTTTGGGAGTGGGTAGCCGGGTCCTTCTCCCAAGCCTGCAGCACCTGGTGTTCCCAGCTGTCTTCCATCCAAGTATTAACCAGGCCCGACCCTGCTTAGCTTCTGAGATCTGACGGATCTGACACCACAGTGGGATGGCTGCAGGCAGGAGAGTGTTTAACCTAGTTTAAGCACTAGCTGGCCTTGTGAATTGGGAGTTTTATAGAGAGCTATCCAGAAGCTTGACCTACATCTTGAAGGACATCTGGGGGGTGGCAAGGTGGAGAGGAGCTTCGAGTCTGTCTCCCTGGGAAACACAGCTTCAGCCTGCAGAGGCAGTAGAGTAAGTGGGCATGGCCAGCAGCCAGGCTGGATCCTCGAGCCCAGGGCTTCTTTAGTGAGAAAGGTGTCCACCACGTGTGGAGTCCTGAGTGTTTGTCTAGGAGTGAAGGTAATATCACATAAGACCAAGGCTATTAAGGAGAGAGAAAGGAAGCAGGGTGAATCAAGATGACCCTCGGACTTGACCAATATATTTAATCTCATGCACACCCATACCCACACCCACACACTCATTCATGTCTCCCCGAAGGCTGAGACAGACAGCCCTCTCCTCAGGTCTGACAGCCTCTGCACTCAGGAGTCCTAGGAAACGCAGTGGATCCCTGACACAATGACAGTGGAGTGAGAGACCTCAGCTGTGCACCTGTGGATGAACTTAAAGGGCCAGCATGAAACCTTAAAGGAGCCTGAGCCTCTTGAACGGGGGCCCTGGGTTATCACAGGGTGATGCCGAGCCGGTTACCGTGCTGTTGCCGTGTGAAGGGCCTGGGAGGGCAGGCAGCCAGTAATGTCAGCAAGTGTGGCTGTGGACCTGCACAGAAGGCAGGGCTGGTTTCTGAGGCAAGGTCACAATGCCACGAGGCTGAGGCTACTGCATGTGGCTGCTCTGCCTCAAGTGATACCAGGTGACAAATGTCTTTGACCTAAGCTAGGCCACTGAATTTAAATCTTATACTTGGATCTGCACAGAATCATGGTGTTCTTGGAGCTGGAATAGAAGCAACTTCATCTTCCAGATGCACACATCTAGAAGCAAGATAAAGGCAAATCAGCCAAGGCTCATTAGTCTTGTTGTTAGGTACCAGTCAGATCTGACTCATAGCGACCCTATGTACAACAGGTGAAACCCTCCCCGGCTCTGTGCCATGCCCGGCACTATGTCACTGCTTCTCTGCTGTTCACAGGGTTTTCAATGGCTGATTGTTTTAGGAATGGGCTGCTAGATCCTTCTCCCATTTTTGCAGTGCTCTGGATGGAACCCAGGGCCTCAGAGCGCACACAGCTGCACTCTACCACCTGAGCCAAAACCCAGCCTGGCTACTTAGCAGCAAATCACCAAACTAACGTTAAGAAAACAATAGCAGGACTAATACAGTGAGATTCAAACTTCCTCAGCCAAACCCACCGACCTCTCCCCCCATTCACAAGCCACCACTCTGTTGCTTGGTTGTGAGGCTTTTGTGTGAGATACTAGGTATTACTACACATATCAGAAGAATATATGTGTGTCTCCCAGCTTGTTACCATTCCAAAATTTCAGAGTTGTTCCCAAAAGTCATTGTTTGCCCATTCATTCTTCCATATCTTCATATATTATTTATTAAACAAATATTTATGGAATGTCTATTTTGTTCCAAGTATTGTACTTTCCATCATTATCATTATAATAATACACTTGAGAGGCTACCACAAAATAATAAGATATTGAAAATACCATTTAGTTCTTGACAGTCAACCAGTCTTGGCAACTAAATGAATACATATATAAGTACTAATCAATTGTATAATTTCTAAAACTGCAGTTGACTAGACTTTTTCCAGGAACTACTGAACAGCATATAAAATCTCTTATTTACCTGGTAAATTATGTAAAATTTTGGGCCTGTAGTTTCGAAGTCGACTTGAGCCATTTAGTGCTGCAATACCAGAATACCATGGATTGAATAATTTATGAAGAAAAATTGTTTCTCAGCGTTCTGAAGGCTGGGAAGTCCGATGTGCAGGTGCCGGCATCTGATGGGGGCTGCCTTGCTATGTCATCCCAGGTGGAAGGTGCTCATGGGAAGCAGGAGGGGAGAAGGAAGGAGAGCAGGAAAAAGCCAACAAAGCCCACTGTCGTGGTGACAAACCCATGCCTGTGAGAGCGACATTAAACCATCTGCGAGGGCGGGGCACTCATGATTTAAACCTCTTGAAAGTCTCACCGCCTAACACCACTGATTAGGATTAAGTTTCCAACACAGAGGCTTTGGGGCATTCAAACCATCGCATAAATAATCTGGCTCAGTTTCCTCACTTTCTGAAAGCCACAGAGCAGAACCAGGCTGCTCACCTCCTCACTCCTTGCCCAGTGCTTTCTTCGGCCTCCTTAAGCCATTGCTTCAAAAATGTTCTCTTTGCAATCTTCTCTGAAAATAAAAACATTTCTTGCTGAATAAATTGCCCCAACTTGCAAAACTTTCTTTTCATTTTATACATCTATTAATTACTTTTCTTCTTTGGGTTTTTAAAATTAGCATATATTATCTGTACAAAATAATTGGCTTCTTTGTGACATTTTTGTACATGCATATAACATATTTGATCATGTACCCCCTTTGCCCTTACCTGCTCCTCCACTCCCCTTCCTCTTCCAAATAACCCCTCTTCTACTTTACAAAAAATATCTAGATTCCACTTATAGGCAAAAGCAGGTGATATCAAAACAATTTTTGAAAGGCAAAGTATTTAAATGCCTGCAGCTGTACCAGCCCAATGTCCAACTTCATCAGATATGGGAAGCTAAGCAAGATTGGGCCTGGTTAGTACTTGGATGAGAGACTGCCTAGAAATACTGAGTCCTATAGGCTTGGGGAAAGGACCTGGCAGCCACTCCAGAAAAGACCCTGAAACAATCAGCCATTGAAAACCCTATGAATAGCACTGAAGCAATGACATTGTGCCGGCCATGGCACAGAGTTGGGTAGTATTTCGTTCTGTTATGCATAGGGTCGCTGTGAGTGGGACCCAACTTGACAGCACCTAACAACAACAACAACATATTTAAATCTCCTGAGAAGTTTTTCAAACCCAGGCAACTTTATGCCTTTGTACCCAGAGAGTATACAATATTAGTACAGGAAGTTCCTAAGTTCAGAGTGAGTTGCTAAAGATGTGGACAGCACCCCCACTGGCAGCATCGTTTGGGAGGGTTTTCCATCCATCATTCCTTGCTCAGGCAGAGCAGGCTTTATCTGTGTGCTGCCAGCCCGGTCTTGAGGTTTAACGTAGATGATATGTGTGGATGGCTTTGAAACCTGGAAGACACCTGCAAAATGTGAGGAATTGCTACTCTCCCAAGGGTCTCTAAAAGAAGGCCAGGCAGAGTCACCTGTGTATCTTGGGAATCTAGCAGAGTCTGTTCAATAAATGTATGTTGAAAAGAAATGAAGAAAAGATTTGCCAGATGTCACAGGGAGAGCCAGGTCTTGGGAGTCAAGCATGTCACCAAGCCTTTGTGTCAAAATGACATCAGAAAGAAAAAGGCAAATGGGGCGCTGTTGTATATCTTACTTAATGGGAACAAATGAGGCTTTTTCCTGTGCTGGTCGCTCCGTCTGAAACCCAATTGCTCCCACTTTGTGTGGTTTCTGTTCCTTCCCCCGGCCCTGGCTCTTTTTTTCTCCCAGGGCTTCCTAACTTGGATCTTGAGTGAGCTCTGGCCAGCCCTGGCCTGTTTCTGTGAGTTGTCAGGCGCAGATGAAAGCCTGGCGGAAGGTGCCCACTCCTTTGAGTGGAGAGGCTGTCAGAAACATTGTGCCCGCCTTTAGAAACTCTCCCACATTGGTCCCAAAGAGAACGTTTGTGTGTGTTTGCTTTGGTTTTGAGAACCAAACACCCCTTTGACATTACGTGAGCCAGCTTCTCAACACAGAGGGTTTCAGAAATGATGCTGTGAGCTCATGACGCAAAAAGCATTGCCTTATTTTAGAAATGGGAAGAAAAGGGACCTGAAGGGGAGACTTAAAGGACAGGTCAGAATGCATTAAAGCATTTCAGAAAGGTCAGTTCTTAGGGGCACCCCAGAATTAGAGGGGATCCCTCACCTCCCCCCTGTCTTTGCTGTTTGATCTTATTAAAAAGGGTGCAGACACTGAGAGCCATTGGCCTAGAATCTTTCCCTATAGCCACATCGAAAAGTCCTTGGTCACATTGCGGGGAGGCAGGCTGACTCCAAACAAATTGGCCAGCAAACGTGCCTGGATGATCTCTCTGCTCCCTCAAGGCAATGCAGTAGGGAGACACCACATTACACTCCATTCTTCCATGGAGGTGGAGTTGTGTTTCAAATATGATTTTTCTTTTCTTTAAAGGATTGTTTATTTATTTGTTTGTTTGTTTATTTTTGTGGTACTTTGGGGTTGAACCCAGGACCTCACACATACTTTACAAGTGCTCTACCACTGAGCTGCACCTTCAGCCCATTTTTATGTTTTATCTTTAGACAGAGTCTCACTAAGTTACACAGGCTGCCTCTGCGCTCAAACCTGCGATCCTCCCGCCTCCCCCTCCTGCGTCACTGGGATGGCAGGCGTGTGCCACCCTAAATATGGTGTTTCTAGCAGGACAGACACAGTAGCCAAACGCTTGAGTGGCCATGTTCACACTTTGGTGGAAGCACCCGCAGTCTCCGTAAGATGTGTCACTGAGCACATGGTGGCAGCTTAGTAACAAGGAAAGGTGGTGTCAGGCGTGGGCTGCCCTCAACCTTTCTGCGCAGCTGCCCATGGATGGAAGACTGAAGGCCAGCCAACGTGGTGAAGGCTGGCAACATGGGGACCGCTGCTCTCAGCTAGGCCCCATGGGCACGTTGGTACTGTGGTCCCCATGTCTCCCGGGGATGTCCTATCTCCAGCTGTCCCTCCCAGACCAGGTCCCCCTCCCCTCCCTCTGTGCCCCCCTGTGGGATTTCTCTCCCCCAACCCTGTGGCAACTTTCCTGCTTCAGAAGCGCAGTTGCCATGGCAGCCTCTGTGCCCAGGGAGCCAGGCGCTTTGGAAGAGCGGCTGCAGCAGGAGGGGGTGCACAGTCATTAAAGGGGGCTGGCTGGCAGGGGGAAAGAGCAGCCCTGCCAAGATCCCTGCCTGGGGTGGCATGGGGCCAGATGAGGGGAGCTCGGGGCCTCACCTCTCTGAAGGAAGCTGACCCCAGCTCCAGCCCAGCAGAGGGGCATCAGGGGCCACTGCCACCCCCAATAGCCCCTCCTCCTTCTCCCACCTCTCGCCCTTTGCCTCCCACCGTCTGGAAAAGGCAGCTTCGCAGAATGACCCTAACCAGGAGAAGTGGGAATGTGGGCAGTGGGAGACGCCGTCCTTCAAGGCCGCACATGCTTGATTATCCTCCCAGGTGTCAGCTCTCCATCAGTTACCATGAGGGAATTTAAGATGCATCCTAGGACACTGCTGCAATTTTGGTACCTTGAATTACCCAACTTGGGTGATACTGGAGTGAAGAAAGTGAGTGGACATTCCTAGGCGGCAGCACCTGTTCATACGGCCCCTCCAGAACCTGTTTCTTGAGATTTGGGGCAGTGTGAGAAGTAGGGGCCTCTGAAGGGAATGGGAATGTCAACAAGTCAGCTCTGAGTACCGTTGAGGACCTTGCTGCATGGTAGAGCGAGGTGAGCGCCCCAGGGAGCCTCAGCCAGTGTCTCTGTCTGTGATATGGCTTGTTAGGAATACCGCACTCTGATCCCCTCACAGAGCGCAATGAGAACGTCCAGGGTTCAATTAGGAAATGTAATAGTTAAAAATGCATTTGTCACTGTAAAACGTTTTGGACTCAGTGCAGAAAGATGTTCCTTCATAGCAGTTTGTAAAGTTGGAGAGGTGTTAGGATCAGGATCTGTCCACAAGGAGGTCTCAGCATCTGCCACTATGCTGGCAGACTGTCCTCCTGCTGCGAGGTTAGATGCGCTACCTGAGGATGCCATTTGAGCCTCTTATGGCCTCTGTTGCTGGTGCGCACAGCCAGAGGTGCATTTGTATCCTGAGCTGCTGTTTCTCCAGATTCTTTGTCCAGACGTTGTGATGGCAAAGGCTCTTCCAGGAGCTCCATCATCCAGGGTCTGGCCTCACACCTGGCCCAGCGCAGAACGCAGTAAATCGTCACTGCTCATGCAGGCTCTGTTCACTCTCTTGCCATTCCCTGTCTGGCCCACTGTGATTTGAGTTCTGGCTCCACTGCAGCATCAACATGGCTTGGTTACCATAGTGATCTGCGAGAACCCTGGAGAGGCTCAGTGCCAACTTCCCATGCACTGGGTGTGTCGGTGCCAGTGTGCTATCACAGTGAGGATGCTGGGGTGTGGGGACAGGGGACATCTCTGGACTCTACTGGCAACTGCTGATGCAGCTATGATTCCTTCAAAGTAAAGAGTTAAACCCTCACGTGTCTGCCCACTTGCTGAGCTGGGGGAGGGGGGTTGCGTGTTGCTGTGATGCTGAAAGCTATGCCACCAGTATTTCAGATACCAGCAGGGCCACCCGTGGTGGACAGGTTTCAGCTGAGCTTCCAGACTAAGACAGACTGGGGAGAAGGACCCGGCAGTCCACTTTCAAAACAATCAGCCATTGAAAGCCCTATGAATAGCAGAGAAGCACTGTCAAATATAGAGCTGGAACATGAGCTCCCCAGGCTAGAAGTCATTCAAGAAATGACTGGGGAAGAGTTGCCTCCTCAAAGTAGAGTCCACCTTAATGATGGGAATGGAATGGAGCTTTTGGGACCTTCTTTGCTAACGTAGCAGTACTCAAAATGAGAAGTAACACAGTGACTGCAACAATGGGCTCAAATATAAAAAAGATCATGGGCATGGCACAGTGTCGGAGAGTGTTCATTCTGTTGTATATAGGATTATTGTGAGTCAGACCCAACTCAACAGCACCTAACAACACAACAAAAAGATTTTTAAAAGTCACCTCCCAATTCTCCTCCCCTCAGTGAGCTCCCTGGAGATCCATCAAGCCACGGGTGTCTGCATTCTTCACCTCAGTTCACAATTGTTCTCCACTGCCTTAGTGGGTTGTTTTCTTGCCTTTCTTGACAGTACACACCTTGCTTGCCCTCATCCACTCTAGTCCCTCTCTGTCAGTCATTAGTAGCTGGAGTTTCTGGGCCCTGCTCCACCCATCGCGGCTCTCAGGCTCCTGCCCCCAAGGTCTTGATTCACCGACCACAGACAGCTGCAAGGACGACTCGCTAATGTACTCCTTGGGGTCCAGCCACTCCCACATGCCCAGGCTTCACCGTGGACACAGCCGAGGCCCCACCCTCTTGACCAGGTCAGCCGCTCTCTCCCCCAGCTGCAGTTACCACCATGGTCCCAATCTGGTTGAGTGTTCCCTGAGTCAGTGAATGACCATTGTCCACCAGTTCAGCAAGTAGGAAACTATATCCTGTCTCCCCTCTTACAACTGGAATTCTTCTCTAAGATGCCAGCTTCTTCCCTAGGTGACCTCAGCAGCCTTCTCTTTCCACTGAAATCTCCCTTTCACAAAGTAGCCAAAAAGTGCTTTGAAAAATGCAAACCTGGCCACGTCATTTTCAGCTTAAATCTTTCATGAGTTCTCATTGGTCATAAAGAAAAAAAAATGAAAATGTTTTACTAGTGGGCTGTAAAATCATGCATGTGCTGGCTTATAGCCCTGTCTTTATCCTCTATCATGCTCCCATTACTGATGCACTCCAGCTATGCTATACTTCAAGCTTCTGCTCCCTCCTGCCAGGGGGCCTTTACACATGCTATACTCTGCCTAGAATGATTTTTCTCCTCTTTTCACTTAGTTAATTCTTACTTTTTCTTTAGTTTTTGCTTGCATGCCACTCTACATGAAGCCCTTCATCAGTCTTCCAACCCAGAGCAAATCCTTGCATTCTAAGCCTTCATGCAAAGCCTATATTTATACACAACAACACTTGCAAATATTTTGTAAAATATTTGAAATATTTTCCCATAAATTGATCAAAACCACTGCCCAGTTCATTTCTTTTAGCCACTAAAGTGTCACCTCCAGGCTCAACTAGAGCTTCCAGGCACCAAACCTACTAGGTTCTGGCTAGTTGGTGCCTGCTAAATATTCTGAATATCACTCCATGTACTTTCCCTCTCCAGCATTTCCTGCACATGTAATTCCATAATTATTCTGAAAATTTTAAGCTAATTATCTCCCCACTCTGAGTTCTGAGAAGGGCAGGATCATGTTTGCCATTATTTCCTCATATGTAATACAAAGGAGACATCAATAAACGTGGGGTTGATAAATAAATAATGCAAGGGAGTAAACAAGCTCCCCCCAGGTGCCTGCTAGTTTGACCTTCAAGTCCCACAGAGGTGAAGGTACTGGCTCCCTGGAGCACAGCTGGACAGGCAAGGCAGAGCCCAGCCCTGGCCCGGACAGTGTCCCATCCAGTTCTGACCTCGCCACCTCTCCCTGTCTGCTCCATGCAGACTGGCAGAAGGCACTGTCCTTTTCCCCATGCCCAGACCACAGCAGTGTTGTTGGGCTCTTCCACATTCTACATCCCCACCAGTCACCGCGACCCACTTCCAGACTGTGAGACTCAAGTGCTGTTGTTGGAATCTGTGCTGGTGTGGCTCTCCTCCCTGCTCTCTACATAAAACCTGAAATCAGGATGGCCATGGATAGGCAGGCTCAAAATAGTGCTGCATTTGGGGAGAGAAGGGCTTGTTATCATTGACAGTTAGCATTTGTTGAGTGAACAAAATCTACTGAGCATTGATGGGACACGGAATTGAAGAGCTCCTGCCCCAGAGTATGTTGTGGCCTAAATTAGACCCTGACAAGTCACCACTGTGCGGGAAGATGGGTCTGCAGAGAGCTAGCTGCCATGCCAAAGGCATGCTTCCAGGGCGGGGAAGGGTTCCCTGAAGAAGGGGATGCTGTGGGCGTGGTTTAGGGGGCAACCCTTACACCATTTCAAAAATAGCAAATTCCACGTGAGTCCTTCAAAACAGAAAAGTCCCAGAGAAAATGGGTTTTTCCCCTGCAGAGCCTTCCCTAAGAGAAATGCAGCTCCTAAATTCCAGCTGAGCTCCAGCCAGGTCTGTGTCACTGTCAGCTGTGCCTCAGAAAGGCATCACACCAGGAAGACTGCATTTCCAAGAACAGTGGCTACAGGGTGCCTCCCCCTCCAGCAAATAACATTGGTGGAATTTAATGAAGGGACCCTCTCTATCCTTCACTTTTTATTATTTTAAAATTGCTACTACTACTGTTATTATTTGCACAGTTGTTTTTGGGTGCTGTGGAGTCATTGTCCAACTCACGGAACCTATGTACCACAGGGAAAACACTATTGTCCGTGCTTCTCTGCTGTTCATAGGGTTTTCATGGCGGATTGGTTTTTGGGAGTGGGCTGCCAGGTCCTTCTCCTAAGCCTACAGCACTTGGTGTTCCCAGGTGGTCTCCCATCTAAGGACTAACCAGGCCTGACCCTGCTTAGCTTCCTAGATCGGACAGGATCAGACGCCACAGTGGTACTGCTAAAGGCTGCTTGCACAGAATGGGCTACAAATGTCATTGTGTGCACTCAGAGCCTATGAAATCCCAGTACCAAAGTGAATAACATGACTTCTTTGAGTTTTGAACTAGATCCAAAGCATCATAATTTCTGCAAATTGGAACAAATTCTCAGTAGGGACCCAAGGGGCTGCTCAGCACGTTCTGACCCATGTGGGCAAGTCATTGATCTTCTCTGAGCCTCAGTTTCTTTGTTGAGGGATTGGCTATCACAGTGTCCAGTCTTCTGAGTTGTGAGATCGAAGACTAATATCTATAAAGAATCAGCATTTAGCTTGGAACATGTGTTGGCCAAGCTTCCAGCGCGGGGATGTACCACTTTTATCTAGACAGCTAAATAGAAACACGAGGTCCTGTCCAAAGTTAGGGTAACAGTTCCAGACTCGGAGTTTTTAATTCAGTAGATCACATTACTGGTCTAAAGGTAATTAGTCTTTAACAGAGGATAAGAAACACATGGACCCTCGAGATCTCAGCTGAGCCAACAGAGTCTTTCTAGCCTTTCCAAATATGCTAATCCTGGGAAAATAAAGAGGCGAGATCTTTAAGAGACAAATATATCAGATTGGCCAAAAGTCCCAAATGCAACAAGATGCTTAACATGGACTTAACAAAGAACACTTTTTATGCTGTGAAGTGATCACACTCTTTCAATCTGAGCCTCATCACCAACATACCAGACGGCTGTACGCAGGTCATCAAAATGTCAAAAGGGTGAATAGATTCAGCATGAACTGTGAGGCTCGGGACAAGCATTTCTGAAAATGTAGCCTCCTTCCCGTGCCTATGAGTGGTGAAGCGCTCGGAAGTTCATGAGCCCAGCGCTGCGGGGTGGTGGGAAAGGCTCCATCTTGGTTTCCTTCTCGGGAAGCTTATGAAGGAGAGGTGCCGATGTCGCATCAGAGGGCCAGGCCAGGGCCAGGCAGAGATGCTGCGCCAGGTGACTGGGCAGCAAGCAGAACATAGAGGCCACAGGAGAGTCCTTTGGAAGCTCCGCTTTGTGAAGTAAAGACCGAGCTGCTTCCTGCTACGTGCAGCAGGAGGAGAGGGGGAGACAAGATGGGGAGCTGTGTGGGTCCTGGGAGAGGCCACGGGCTGGCACGAGGAGCCCCTGGGGAGGAGGCACTGCCCTGGAGCCAGAGTCAGAAGGTCTGAGGGCCACACCCACAAGCAGGCTGCAGAGCCTAGCCCTGCCACCCATGTCTCAGGGTTACACTGAAGGTCAACTGAAAAGGATGTTGGAACAGGGGTGAGCTGTAGAGAGGTGGGGGTGACAAACCACAGCCTGTCCCCTCCTTCCAGGCGCGTCCCGCATCACTTCTCCACTGTGGGTCTGGCTAAGTCCAGTGGCTCTGTGGATTGACCTGCTCTCCTGTGGCCGCTCTGAGGCTGCAGAGCTCCATCTTGCTCGCACAGAGTCACAGGGGGCTTGGTCACATTCCCCTGATGCCGAATGGCACCTGTCTGTACCCTGGCTCTGCCTAGCCGTGGAGAAGGACTATGTCCTTTTCCCCCAGCGAGAGGCCTGCAGCAGGGCAGGGAGCCAAGGGAGGACAAAGGGTTATGAACTCCTGATGGGCTGTGTGTTCCTGGTGGGGTCACAGACAGAATATGGCCACCACCTAGCCCAGGTGCAGGTGTGGCCTGGTGCCGGCTTCTGGTCCTGGATAATGTGGTGGTCAGTCCCGTCTAGCTGGTGGTGGGGCCTGGCCTGACAGGGGAGTGGGGTCTGAGGTTAACTACTAACTCCACCCAAGGCGAGTGGTCAAGCAGAAGCTAGGTGCCCCCTGCAGTGGACGGACAGATGAGTCCACTGTGAGAAACCCCCGTGGGGTAGGAGCGCAGGCACTGAGCCGTGCTTAGAGCCTGAGGTCCAAGTGGCTCAGGCGGGTAGCCTGAGGGACAACTGGAATGGAGACCACGCTGAGAGCCTGGACCGCACTAAGTCCTGCCAGAGGAAATGCCAGTCTGTGAGCTGGGGGAACACGAACCTGACCCTGGGTCCAGGTGAAGAAGAAGGGCAATCCCAGCCATCAGGTGGTGGTGGGTGCTCGGCCGAGGGCACCAGTCAGCCTGGCCCGGAGGCAGGCTCTGCCCCAGCAAAGCAAGTCTGGAAAGGGATGGGCTAGGTGGAGGGTGCCTACATCACGATGGGTCTGAGAGCTTGGGGGAGCAAGGGGGTCCAGCGTGGTGGGAAGGCACGAGGAGGAGCTCTTGCTGCCCAACCCCTCCCTGTAGACGCCCCTCATGCCCTGCTTCAGAGCCTCTCTGGATCCAGCAGCAACTTTGTTCCCCCTCCCCTCCCCATGCACAGCCTGCCGCCACCTTCTCAACCCATTAGAGCCTCACAGCTGCCCTCGTCTGAGCCTCAAAGCAGTTACTGACCTGACGCTGTTCACACCAAAAGCTGGTTGCGTGCAAGCTCTTCCATCTACAGTACTCCTCCTGCCCTGGAGACTGGGCCTTATTCTCTGACAGCGCTGGCTAAGCACTTGGAAGGTGATTTCTAGGCCACCCCTTTGCCCACACCTTTGCCTGCATTCCTCCAGCTAAATTAACTGTACCCCCCATGGCCCCGTTCCCAGTTTTCCTGCAGAAGACAAGGTGATATAAATGCAAAACAAGCCTGGTAGTGATTCCTGAAGCTGTCAGAAGGAGGCCCATTCTGATTGGCTGGGTTTGCATTAGCAGAAATCGGGAAGCGCCTGGCCCTTGGAGGCTGCAGGTTCACGTTGGGTGTGAGCTCAGATGCGTGGGCGTGTGGGGCTTCCTGGGCACTGCTAGCGTCTCTCTGTGGTCCTCTATTTCAGAAAGCTCACTTAGAGTGCCTCTTCTGCTGAGCCCAGTTTTTCCTCCAGAGGTAACCACGTTTCCCACTTTAAAATAATGATGCAACTTTAGTGATTTAATTTGGAGAGGCCATGAGGTGGCCATTAAAGTGTTCATCACATGGATAAAAGCCCTTTGCAAATTCCTCAGTAAATAAACACTCCCGTCTTCTGAAAAGGCTTACCAAATACAGAGCCGGCCACACGACTATACCCTGCTTGTTATAAGACTGTTCCATCTTACACTTCTTTCAACACTGAAAGTGGTGACAACGGGCAAGGTTAACTCTGATTCCTGATGGCCAAGAGGATGGTCATTCACCAAGCCACTCCTGGGGGGCAGAGACCGCAGCCACAGAGATAAGACTCTGACCTCTTGCTTTGACCATGAAGGTCTCCGATGTCCAAGAAGGAGTTTCTGGGGGTGGTGCAGAGTCTTCACATGACACTTCAACATCAGGCCAGGCCAAGACATGGGGAGCTCAGGAGGTGGCCACCTGGGAGTCAGAGCCAGCTCCGGGGCTGGGCCTGGGAGCAGGGCTGGGCTGCCAGACACAATCAGAAGGCTGGGCGCCGGGCATGGGAGTATTTCTGCCTGCTGTCTTCTCCTCTCGGTGTTTGCTGTCCTCTGATTTTCCTCCGGAGTTTAGTAAAACCTCCCAGCTCCCCTTGAGCTGGGTCAAGGTGAAACAAGAAAAGCATTTTCCTTCAGGTTCCTGAGATAATTGAAAAGGTTGCAGAATATTACTGGAAAAAGTAGGAGGGGCCTACCGCAAGCAGTTGTCTTAAACATACCCCAGGGTGTCTACCTTGAGTTAAATTTGGCATTCAGGGTTGACTTTGTGTAAGGGAACACTTTTCTTTACTTTTTCTCTTTCTCTCTCCCTTCTATTTCTCTTTTCTTTTCACCTACCTTGTTTGCTTGCCTGCTTGTTTGCTTTTCTTTCTTCCTCTTTCTTTCTTCTTCATTCTGACAACTAAACGATTTGTTTTACAAAAGTCCATTTGTTTGCTACTTATTTGAAACTTAGAAACCACCTTTTAAAGAGGGATGCTAGTCAGTTCACGAAAAATTTTCTAACGTCATTGAACTTCATTACTTGCTCCTATGCTTTGCATCTTGAATGACCCCAAGAGACCCATGCATTCAAGGCTGCCTCAGCCCATGGCACTACTGGGAAGTCGTGCCATTTGGGAGGTGGGGCCTAGTGGAAGGAAGTTAAGTCATTGGAGGCATGGCCTGGAGGGGCATTGGAATGCTGGCCCCTCCCCTCTCAGCTTCCTGGCTTCAGGGAGGTGAACAGCCCTGCCCTCCCCAGCACTCCTGCAGTGATTCACTGCAGCACTGCAGGCAGAAAGCAACAGGACCAAGTGACCATGGACTGAAACCTCCAAAACTGTGAGCCAAGGTAAACCTTTCCTCCTCCTTGTTGTTGTTGTTAGGTGCCATCGAGTATGGTGCGGCTCATAGCGACCCTATGTACAGCAGACCAAAACACTCCCCAGCACGGTGCCTCGCCCAGCACTATTGTCAGTGCTTCTCTGCTATTCATAGGGTTTTCAATGGTGGATTGTTTTGGGAGTGGGCTGCCAGGTCCTTCTCCCAAGCCTACAGCACCTGGTATTCCCAGGCGATCTCCCATCCAAGTACTAACCAGGCCAACCCTGTTTAGCTTCTGAGATCAGATGGGATGGGTCGCCAGGTGGCGCAGTGGCAGGCCCTTCCTCCTCATAAGATACCTGTCTGAAATATTTTGTCAGAATGACAGAAAACTGACTAGCACACTTAGGCTAGTTCATCTAATTCACTCAACACAGATCTATTGAGGGCCTATTATGTGCCAGGCACTATCGAAGGCATGGAGAGGCAAGGAGCTCAAAATGAAGCCTCTTTTCTTAGAAACTTTACATAGAGAGCATAGACAAGAGGGTCGGGAGTGCTGAGTAATAACTCCGATAACTTGGTCATCCTAGTATGACAAAGCTATCCTGGTATAACTAGTATACCTCTTGCCTGTCTTCTATATTTCCCCCCTCCCCCTCCCTCTCTCTTTCACTCTCCCTCAAGATTATTGGTGAGCTTGAGTTTATCTCAGTTGGTGGAGTGCTGCTCTGTACTCTCTGAGGCCCTGGGTTTGATCCCCATTACTGCATAAATGGTAGAAGGACCTGGCAGCCCACTCCTGATAGAATCCTGAAACAGTCCACCACTGAAAACCCTATGAGTAGCAGAGAAGCACTGACACAGTGCCAGGCATGGCACAGTGCCAGGGAGTGTTTCGTTCTGTTGTACATAGGGTTGCTATGAGTTAGACCTGACTCAACTGCAGCTAACAACAACAACAACAACAATTTTGTGGGTGAAAATGTGTCACCTTATAAATCCCAAGACTACCTATTGCTTGGCTCAAGCCCAATGGCAGATTATCTTACCATTCTCTACACCAGCTTATGCCTGCCAATAGCAGAGGAATCTGGTGGCAGAGATGAGGGCGGGGTGGGGGACTGGAGCTGAATCTCTGATACCTTCTAGGAGGATGAAAGGAAAAGGCGAAGGTTATTGTGTGAGGGGACCATTAGAGATTACTTCCCCTCAAGGGACTATGGCTCGTTGGCAGATGAGAAATTCCTCCATCCACATATTCCAACAACTATACCTACTGTGTGCTCAATGCTAAGCCCAAGCACCAGAGCCAGAGCAACAAGCAAGATCACTGAGTCAGGAAGCCTATACCGGAAGAGGGAGACAGAAAAGCCAAATAAGCAAGCAAATCCAAGAAGATGTGTAGCCAGTTCTACATTCAATAAAGAAGAGAAGGAAAATCAGTGGGGCCAGAGCTTGGTGAGCAAGGAGCAGAGTGGTAGGTAGTGAGGACAAAGAAGTGAGCTACACCTGCCTCAGGCAGGAACTTTGGGTCCTGCTGAGGTGTTTGGATTTTATTCTAAGTGCAGTGGAAGCCAGTGAATCACTGCAAGCAGAGGAGTGGCAGAATCCAATTTACATTTTTAAAAGAATACTGCCATTGCTGTGTGGTAGATGCATTATAGGAAGCAATAGTGAAGAGGGTACACTGGTTGGCAGGCTATTCCAACAGGCTGGCTGAAGAAGTGGAGTAAGTGGAAATGGGAGGAAGGTGGTACAGTCAGGGCATGGTTTGCAGGTAGGACTGGAAGAGCCTAAGGGAAATAAGGAATTAGTGATTGCAAGGGTTTTAGCTTGAATAAAACGGCAGTGCTTAATGAGGATAGTGCTATGTAAGGCAATGGGGAAGAGAGAAGCAGGAATTCAAAAGGAGGATGCAATTCTAGGACATTTGACCTTCGGGTAAGCAGAGGACAGACCCCCAGGGGTAGAGGAGGACAATTGTTCCAATGGCTGATGTTCTTAAGCTGAGAATCCCCCTGCCTTCGCCCAGAGCTTTCGGGTAATTTGCAGTAGATTGTTGATTCTGTACAAACCTTGCTGTTCTCTGGAGTGTTCTTGTCTTCATCTCTAAAGACAAATTCAGGGCTGAAGAGAACTGTTATTCCTGATTCTAGGTCCAGAGTGTAGATACAAGTACTGAAAGACCTTTATATGTTGAGTGAAAGTTATTTTTGTAAATGGATTCAAGTAGGCATTAACAAGTAAATATAGTATCCTAAATGCCAGTGATCTGCATCTAAAATGAAATTTTGGTACAAACAAAATGTGATTGCAGAGCAGAGACCTTGGGAGGGAATCTGCAGAAAAGACTGATGACACCGGTTGATTAAGGACTGAAGAGCAAGAAGGAAGAAGCAGAAAGAAAGAGCGCAAGCTGATGCTCCCCGAGGGCGAGGGCTTCGGGGTTATGCAATCTTTTCCTTCTCCCCTGGGACGCCACAGGGGCAGCTTTCTTCCTCAAAGGCGGCTCAAATTGCTTTAGAGGTCAAATGGTTCACTCGGCAGTGATGTGATCGCATAACTGGCAGAATATTGAGGAAATAATCAGGAAGAGCAGGGCAATGTGTAGGGAGTCTCCTACCCGTGGACCGATCAAGAGAAGCACGCGAGGACCATCAGCATCAATCCTAAAGCTGAAGTCCTGAGAGGGCTCTCACTAAGCATCCTCAAGATCTGGACCTCTGAGAATCGCAAGGATGTGCCTATGCAGGAATAGCAACCCGATTCCTCTATACTGCTTCCTCTCTTCCAGCCGGGGGAGGGGGACCCACACAGAGAGACCCACTTTGATCCCCAGAGCCTGCCACATCCTACAAAAAAAGCATGGTTATTGATGCAGCGCAATATCATTGTAGAATTAATTCTTTGGATCAGAGATTTCCTCCTGAAAGGGCTCAGGAAAAGTGGCTGATAATGGTTTTAGCCAGTCTACATTGCTGGCCGTGCCACCAGGTGGACTAGGGAAAGTGATACAAAGTGAGAGCAAGAAGTCAAAGAGAAAGAGAAAGAGGCAAAGTTAGCAAGTCTGACGCATCTGTCTTCCTTTGTGCATCTGTCTTCCTTTGCCGTCTTGGCTCGTGATTCTGACTGTGGCCTTGGTTTTCTAGGTCTTAGTTACCCTGCTTAGTAAATGGTACAGATAGCTGGGTTACAGACGCTGTGCTTATTAGAAAGCTCTATAAACTTAAATTGCTGTTGTTGTTAGGTGCCATTGAGTCATGTCAGACTCATAGTGACCCTCATAGGGTTTTCAATGGCTGGTTGTTTGAGGATTGCCTCGGGAGTGGATTGCCACATCCTTCTCCCATTTTTGTGGTGCTGGGAATCGAACCCAGGACCTCAGAGACTACAGAGCGGTGCTCTACCAACTGAGCTAAATCCCAGCCCCATAAACTTAAATAGGTTCCCTTAAAATACCATTTAGATGCAACAAATTATTTAGATATACAGGATGAGCATCCCTAGTCCAAAAATCTGAATTCTGAAATGCTCCAAAATCCCAAACTTTTTGAGTGCTGATGTGATACCCCAAGTGGAAAATTCCATACCATGTGACCTTTCTTTCACATACAAGATTATTAAAAATATTGTATAGAATATTATATATATATTATATATATACATATATATAATATAAATTCACATGTGTATGAAACTCAATAAATTTCAAGTCTTAGAGCACTTCATTCTTAAAATGAAGAATTCTTATTTCTAGATCTAGATGTGATTCTTCACCATCCATCCTTGTGATTATGGTTAAATGCCTTACTGAGAAAAGAGTTATTTGCTCCTGATGAGAACCAAATATAAAACAAGCCAAGCTGGTTGAGGCTCACACCCTTAAGTAATCCCAGCACTCGGGAGGCAGAGTCAGGAGGACTACGAGTTGGACCCCAGCCTGGGCCACGTACTGAGATCCTGTTTCAAAAAATAAAGTAAAATAAGATGAAACTAGAATCACTGTTAAGACCAAGGCTTGGGCCCAAGCCTGTTAAGTCATGGGTAACTCAGGGTGATATGGGGTCCACGTCTGCACCTCACTTGAGAGTTCCAAGCCCTCCCCACTCTCCCTGAGCCACTTCTGGGAGGTTGGGGAAGTGGAGCAGGGTGAGGAGCAAGTGCACTGAACCGGGGGCTGTGGAGAAGTGGCAGCCGGCTCCAGCCACACTCGTGGCTCTCGAGTGAGGTGATGCCAAGAGACCATGGAGACTCGCCCTGAAGTGCAGGGCCTTCACGTGGACCACAGCGGTCTAATCTGGAATTGCCTGCCTTCCAGTGTTCAGAGCTGCTTAGTGCCCTCGGACCAGGCTGCAACGTGGGTCAGGATGCAGGAGGTGTGTCCTGCTGCCAACCCCACCTCTCCCTGGCTGTGTGGCCCTGGGTCAGTCAGTTTACCTCCTTAGCCCAGGGCTCCTTACCTCTTAAATTATGACTTAAAGACAGGATAAACTGAGAATCAAATATATGCAATGAGAACAACTAGTCTGCAGCCATAGCACCCGGGGCCTCTGCTCCCACCTGATCTCAGAAGCTAAGCAGGGTCAGCCTGGTTAGTCCTTGGATGGGACTCTGCGTGGGAACACCAGGTGCTGCAGGCTAAAGAGAAGGACCTGACGGCCCACTCTCGAAACAATCAGCCACTGAAAACTCTCTGAATAGCAGAGAAACACTGTCATAGTCCCGGGCATGGCACAGTGTCACAGTGTCTGAGATGGTTTCGTTTTCTTGTATGTAGGGTTGCTATGAGTCAGACCCGACTAGACAGCACCTAACACCACCACCAACAAAAAACAATAATATTTATTGCACATTTTCTATGCACCAGGGGTTGTTTGAATAGCTCTGAGTCAGGTTCATTGAGGTGTAATCCACGTATAGTAGAATTTACCTTTTTCTATTAAGTTCTGTGAACTGCCATCAGAATCAAGATGCAGAACATTCCCATCACCCCTCAACGCACCCCTTCCCCTATTAAAGGAAGCCCTCCATTGACTCCCAGTCCCAGGTAACTACAGGTTTTCTAGACCTAGTTTTTCCTTATCATGAGTATTACATAAATGGCATGGCATAAGACTTTCGAGTCTGGCTTCTATATTCATTACTTTTTTTTTTTTTTTTTTTTTTTTTTTCGGTACTGGGGGTTGAACCCAGGGCCTCACACCTGCATACTCTGCAAGTGCTGGACCACTGAGCTGCACCCCCAGCCCATTTTTTTACTTTTTGAGACAGGGTCTCGCTAAATTATGCAGACTGCCTCTGGTCTCGAACTTGCGATCCTCCCACCTCCGCCTCCCAAGCCGCTAGGATTACAGGCATGTGCCACCGTGCCCGGCATTCATCACTTTTCTAATATCAACTCATTTAATCTCTTAAACAATACTTTGAGGTAAGTATGGTTATTTTAGAATGAATAGTGAGGAAGTGCTATGGAAAAGCCAAAAATACTATGCAAATATTATCATTTTCATTACCTGTGTTATTATTTTATAGACATTATAAAATATAGACAGGACTAAGTCCTCAATGGAAACTGTGTATTTAATTTGCTTTATCTGTTCACCAGGAAACCCGGTGTCAGAAGACAGATAACAGCTTCTGACCTTTCCTTTCAACACATATGAAAATTTACTTTGTTCTGGCAGGACAAAGATTTAATTATTATAAAAAGCATTTTTTAAAATTCCTATTCTTAGAAATAAGGTCCAGCACTCCCCTTACTTGACTAATCCCAAAACACTTGGGCTTGAAGTTATTAAGTGATGATGCTATGTCTGTGAAGAGACTGTGACTGTAAATGGGCGACTGTGAGAGATGTCCTGGGCTCTGTAAGGGAGATGATAGCCAGACAGGTCCCAGGCCTCCTCCTGGCTCGCCCAGAGCTGCACTCTTTCAGGAGTGCAAAGCCAGGCAGTGAGAGCAGTCGCTAGGACGCAGCCCCTGAGTTGGGACCACCCTGCCCTCCACCCCCTCATTCTCTGTAACAGAACTCTCACCCTCCCGATGCGGCCACAGAGCCACAGTCCAACCAACAGTGGGTCCTCCAGGGGAAGATATGCAGACATCATTTCTCTCTCCTGTATTAACCTCTGATTACAAATGCAACATGTGATAAATAAGTAAATGAGCCCCAGCTCCTCCTTAGAGTTTACAGCTGTCATGCATTTTTAAGGAGCACATCAGGAGAAGCTGCTCAAACAAAGTGGTGGGGCGGGGGCAAGCTGTAGAGGTCTGGGAGCTCCTTCAATATTTAATGTGGCCAAAGCCTCTGACAACTAATCATCTCTTAATGGGGCTTGCCCTCTGACCTCCAGGGTGCTGAGGGAGGAAGATGCTTGGGTTCCAAGAGCCATCACTCACTCACTGAGTAAACACCACAGCTCCGAGTGGCCTCCCAGGCATCACTGGTCTTTGCTGGTGAGCCGAGAAGGGCGGGATTAGCGTTTCTCTTCTCCAAGTCACCAGTGGTTCCCAGCCAGCTAGCGTTTGAACTCTCTGCTCGTAAACACAGAAGGGACATCGCAGGGGCCGTGGATTGTGGGGATAAGCATGACAGACTTGCGGGACTACATGTGACATGGATGTTTGAAGTGGGACTGGGCAAGTGAGATCCGAGGGGAGAGTCCAGGAAAGAGGGAGGCAGGACTGGAAGGGCGAGCTACACGGGTCACCTCATCTCCCGCCTTCCCTGGGACCCGAGCTGCGCATTCCCCATTGGTTGGTTCCAGGGATAAAGATGCTTGTGTGTTTGAAGCAAGGAAACAAATCAACAACACCAATTCATATTTACACCCTCCCCCTCTCTCAGCAACTTCTTTAGCTCTCTAAATCCTACCTGTCCAATATAGAAAAAGAAAACGCATGTTAAGCCCTAGGGACATTTTCACAGCTTACATCCAAGTAACCAAAGTGTGTACTTTGGATTGCCTGAGTAAGAAATAATTTTTATAGTTGCCCAAATTAGATGTGTCCACCTTGACTTAAAAATAACGAAATCACTAAGTTCTAATCCAAGGCAGTTTTACCAAGAGCCTTGGTGTATTTTCTCAAGAATTATTTTTTATCCTCAAATACTTTTCAAACAAGTAGATTTAAAGGCTATTCAGGGCCGGGTATTTTACTTTTTGTTCCTTTTTGTGGGCGGAACAGGTATTTTAACTAGAACATAGTTTTTATTTTTGTTTTTAGTCAGATCATCTACATATCATCATCAAAATTATGAGGTGTCTTTTAAATAAACATTAAGAGCCAGGAGAATAATTTTTTTCTTGATATGTTTAAAAAATGGAATCCATCCTTTTTCTCAATTTATTTTAGGCACTATAACCTTGGGCCACAGACATTGTTCTGTTTAGCTTTGCAGGTTTAATCTATTGGTCATCAAATCCTTTTGTCTTTTAACTTCCTTCTTTAGTTTCTCTCCTTTTTCTGCAGTCTCAGAAGGGGACACTAGCTGCCATTTTGAGATCAACTCTGCCACATATTATGCACAGTAAAGTCTTCCTAGACTTCATTCTCAGATGGAATGGTTCCAGCTCTGTGCCATGGACAACCCTCTCCCCACTCTACTGTACAGATAGCCAACCCATGAAGGGGCTTTCTTACACAACTGTGAAAGCCCTTAGCCTCCATGTGAGTCTGGCTAGTTTTGATTGTGTTTTAAGAGGTTATGAATTTCATCAAATGGTTCTTATTTATGGCATCAAACAGCTGAGACTGTTTTCATCTATCTAATCTGAGGCTGGGCTGGGATTTAGCTCAGTTGGTAGAGTGCCACTCTGCAGTCTCTGAGGCCCCGGGTTCAATTCCCAGCACCACAAAAATGGGAGAAGGAGGTGGCAATCCACTCCCAAGGCAATCTCGAAACAATCAGCCATTGAAAGCCCTATGAGGGTCGCTGTGAGTCAGACACAACTTGACAGCACCTAACAACAACAATCTGAGGCTTGGTTTGGTCCAGAGTTCAGAGAAGCAATAGGAAAGCAGTGAAGACCAATCTCCTTGAAAGAACACCTTGAGATTTCCTCCACAAATAGCAGCATTCACAAGAATGCCACTTGCAGATGCAGTTTGCCCGCCATCCACCCCCTTGTCCCCTTCTAGACATGACTGGTCAGTGTTGGTCCCTCCTGGGGAGAAGGGAGCAGCCTCTGTGTTTCCAGGGCCACACACAGGGCCTGGGACAGTCACAGAGCTGTAGCAGGGAGGTTTCCTTGAAATGGTGGAAACTGAGCTGGCCTTCGGGAGACCTTTGGCTTGTAGGGGGAGAGAGGAGGGCAGACCCGCCAAGAGGCAAGAGTAAGGAAGTGACCCAGCTTGAAGGCTGACCCTAGAGCGTGTGTCAGAGCCTGAAGAAGTGGAAACAGTGGCCCCTAGGAACCAACACAAGGTGCCCAGTGGGAGGGGCTTTGTGTGTGACTTTGGATAAGCTTCTTAAACCCTCTGAACTGTACGGCCAGTGTTTGTGACATCGAGGCAAGCAGTGTGAACGCCCGAGGGCCACTGTTGGGTGCGTTGACATAACCGAGTGGAAATGCTTTGCAGGTGGTAAGACACTGTGTCAATGGATGATTCCGAGGCAGAGCGGCAATGGGTGATTGAGAACCACAGTGTCTGTGTTAGGAGTCACCAAGAGCTGTCCTTGCTCTGGACATTTGACCTGTCAGGAGATAAGCCAAGCTGAAGAGAATGTGCCCAACCTAGTTAATAACACAGCAGGAACTAGAAATAGAGTCTCTTGGTTTGAAGAAAATACAACTTGCAAGTCCAAGCTAAGGCCCCAGCCAGCTGGATTTCCCGTCTTGCACCTGTTCCATCGGCCAGCTTAGGGAAGAGCTTCAGCCCACCCCATCTTCACTGCCAGAGAGCGCCGGGCCCTACTCCATTCTGAGCAGCCAAGGGCAGAAATTCCAACTCCTAATGTCATACTTGGGGTCACATTCCATCTCACAAACATTTAAGCAAGGGCATGAGGGCAGCTTGCCAAGTAGCACAATGCAAAACAAATGTCTCCTTGTGTTTGTGGCTGTGCTGGGTGGTTCTGTATGGCCCAAAAGCCATCGGGATCTGTGACAAGAAATGGCAGTGATTTGTTAACAACAGTGACTTTTTAAAAGGGGTCTACTCTTGTCACATGGTCCAAAATCTTGAGGAAAGGGCCGCCAAAGAAATGACCAGAAAGGCTCTAAAAGTGCTGAGAAAACTTGTGAACCCTGCCTGAACTTTTATTAGATTGTCCCACCACTCACCCAGTTGACATCAGAACAAGGAAAGGATTATTTATAACAGCACATGTGAGATCCCAGAAGGAATTCTTGAAAGAATTAAAGTGAAAAAAAAAAAAAATCTGTCCCAAAGACTGCAAGCTGAGACTAAATGATCAGGTGGGAAAACAGGTCAATCAAAATGTGAATCTCCCTTTTTTCATGACTTTAAAGCAAACAAGAACTTTCCCTTTGGCCATTGACAGAGCAGGCCAGAGCACCTGGGACACTGGGGGCTACAGCCAGAGGAGCCAGGACAATGTCAAGTGAGGCGCCCGAGAGTCAGGGTGCTGATTCTTTCCACTAATGTCTGCAGAATGGCTGCCACCCACAGAGGAAACAGCCACACACAGGAGCCGGCCCCATGGAATATTTAACGCATTGAGGTTTGCCCCATTTCCACTCTCGCGTAGTCAAGCAAAGGAACACCATGTTGGGGCCTTAGTAGGTCCCCATAAATGCTTGCTTCGTGGGTGGAAATGGTCTGCAGGAACATCGAGACCTCAGCCCTATCTGCCTCCTAGGTCAAAGCCCAATAACTGGTGGGAGAATGTCACTACCTGTAAATAGCTGTGCCACCACGAACCCTGGGCCTTCTGGGAACATTCAGGACATTAGATGGGGCCACAGAGAGATGATCTGTAAACCGTGTAGAGCTTTTCAAGTCTGGCTTTGGAGAGTGGCAAGGAGACCGGACTGGAAACCCTGCATTCCAGGGATTAACAAGCTTTGAAAATGAATGCACCAGTGTGCCCAGGCTTCTCCGGCATGTTGGCATGTCGTTGGGGTGAGGATTGTGCCCAGCTCTGCAGAGTGGCTGGGCCTGCCCCTCCCTGGTCACAGAGAAGTCCTCCCTTGGCTGCTGGTGCAGGGATGCCGGGATCTGATGGGCTCATTCTGCTCTCAGACCGTGAATCCTTTAGTGTCTGGAAGTGGTGGGTCCTGCGAGTGCATCAGCAGCTTCCCTTTGCCAAAGCCCTGGGCACACAGAGCTGACAGGGTTGTGAACAGGACAGATCCCCATGAGGCAGAAATGGGACGCATTCACCACCCACGTGCTTTCTAGTTGGTCAGAGACTGTGCCATGCTGGTTGTGGTTTGAACAGGGACTTTAAGGGCAAATGTTGCCGCCACCTTCAGAGACACCAAGCCAGCCCACTAGAGAAGCATGTGGTCATTGAAACACCAATTCCTTGTCCCTGTCACCGAGGGAGAAGGAGCAAGGGAACCTAACACTGACTGAGGCCGCCTTGGCCTTTATAAGCATTGGGTTTGTTAAAAGCTGATAGTAAAGAGGCACCTTAGCCCTCAGCCAGCAGGCTCTGCCTCTGCTTGTCATCTGGGCTTGTGGTACAGAGAAGAATGACAGGAAAAGCATCCTCCTTTCACACTCTTGTGCTTTCTTTGTTGCTGTTGGTGTCTTTTGAAATCCCCAGCATGTTGGAGCGCTGGCCCTTCAGCTCTGCAGGGTTGGAGGATCATGTCTCAGTGCCTTCCTGTAATAAGTCACAGATGAATGGTGAGAGGTAGAATTGGTGGAAACCTTGTGTGGCGTTAGTCTAAAAACTCAGGACCGAGAATTGCCACAGAGGTTGAAGTTCAACCATGGCACAAGTCTTCCTCCTATTGAGCGACTGTGTGTCCTTCAGACTGGACGGCCGGGGCATCACAGGGATGAGAGGTGGGACCCACAGGCCATATGGCTACTGTAGGAATAAGTTCACACTTTCAACACCAGACGGCCTGTAGAAGACATTCTTTTCTCTGGGAAGCAGGATGTCACAAACGAGTCTCCTCTGTCTGCTGCGTTCTCTTTGCCTGTGCTAATGCTGTTGCCAGTTGACACCTCAGCCTGTGCGGTCACTAAAATGGACATTTTCTTAAAAGTGCATTTACTGCGTGTAAATAGGCAGCATAGCTGCAGCTGTGGCAGAGGCGAGTCCTGAGCCTGGAGTCCAAAGGCCTCAGTTCATCGTGCGTATAAGCAGCGCGCATCTCAGTTGCCCATGTGTGAAATGGGAAGCGTATCTTCTATCATGGGTACCCCTGGGCCCTGCTGAGGAGGGGAGAGTGTCGTAAGCAGCACTGTGTAGAAATAACACGTAAGGTGGGAGGAAGCTCGGGCTCCGTCTGAAGTAGGGACACTGGTGACTCACTTGGGCGCTAGAGCCCCTCCTTGTTCTTGAGGTCAGAGTTGTTTGTTAGTTAGAAGAGTGAGCCAGCCTCCTGATGGAGAGGACACGTGTGTGTTCTTTATATAAGAAGAACATTCACCTAATCATCTTCTCCGCTCCTGCTGGGTTTTGAGTGAAAGAGAACTGTAAATAATAGGAAACAAATGTTTCCGGGTCCATCATTCTTAGCCCTCTGCCTCTGTCGCTTGAGAAATCGCATTCTCCTTCGCTATTTCTAAACAATTAAAATGAATAAGCACAAATGAGGGAGGAGAAAGCACCCCGCGGCTCTGGGGTGATTGATGCTCCTCACTGACCCCTTTCCCACCAGGTCGGTGGCCACACGATGCTGCCCATCCGCTGGATGCCTCCAGAGAGCATCATGTACCGGAAGTTCACCACGGAGAGTGATGTCTGGAGCCTGGGGGTCGTGCTGTGGGAGATCTTCACCTACGGCAAGCAGCCCTGGTACCAGCTGTCAAATAATGAGGTGCGTGCTCAGATGCTTGGGGTGCTCGGGGTGCTCAGTAGTGCAGCTTGGGGAGAGATGCCCTCCTGAGGGGGAGCAGAATCCTAGAGGCCCCTAGGCCTGGAGCTTCTCGCAGGCTGGAAGTTAGGGCACCATCTGATGTGGCATTGCCCAAGTAGCCTGCTGTCTGCCTAAATTTCATAGCCCGAGTACAGTCATTCCCAACTTTCAGAGAGTTCTGGAGAAAGGAAAGCCTAGTGCATGCTGAGCCTGCAGCCTTAGCCCTGTGACATCCGATCCCATCAGATCTCGGAAGCTAAGCAGGGTCGGGCTTGGTTAGTACTTGGATGGGAGACCACCTGGGAACAGCAGGTGCTATAGGCTTGGGAGACAGACCCAGCAACCCACTCCCAAAAATCAATCAGCATTGAAAACCCTATGAACAGCAGAGAAGCACTGACTATGTAGGGTTACTATGAGTCGGACACCGACTCAATGGCACCTAACAACAATAGCAAGTGTGTGCTGATGTGCCCTTGCCTCTCCAATAACGGGACTGTCACTTTCCACTGATCATCTAATAAATAAACAGCAGATTTACCATTCCGGTGCTCTTGGAGTTCAGAGGGATTTTCAGTATTGTTCCAATCAAGTTGCAAGTTTCTTTCTTTTTTGTGTACTTCACCAGAATGTTAACTTTTAGTGGAAAAACTCAAACATTTTGTTTTCCTCTTCTAAGGGTTTTGAAAGTATACTCATCCCTTGAAAGCCACAGGGATTGTTTGCAAGACCCCCTGGGAATTCCAAATTTTAGAATACACAAATCTTTTATATAGAATGGTGTAGTATTTGCACATAATCTATGTAGACCCTCCCAAATACTTTAAATTATCTTTGTTGTTGTTGTTGGGTGCCATTAAGTCAAGTCCAACTCATAGCGACTCTTATAGGGTTTTCAATGGGTGATTGCTCCATGATTGCCTCGGGAGTGGATTGCCATGTCCTTCTCCCATTTTTGTCGTGCTGGGAATCAAACCCAGGACCTCGGAGACTGCAGACCAACACTCTACCAACTGAGCTAAATCCCAGCCCAAATTATCTTTTGCTTACTTATAATACTTAATGCAATGCAAATGCAACACAAATCATTTTTATACTATATTGTTTAGGGAATGTTGACAAGGGGGAAAGTTTGTACATGTTCAGCACAGATGCAAATTTTTTCCAAGTTATTTTCAGTCTATAGTTGGTTGAGCCTGCAGATGTAGCACTGTGGTGTCTGATCCTGTCAGATCTCAGAAGCAAAGCAGGGTCAGGCCTGGTTAGTACTAGGATGGGAGACCACCTGGGAACACCAGGTACTTTAGGCTTAGGAGAAGGACCTGGCAACCCACTCCCAAAAATCAATCCACCATGAAAACGCTATGAATAGCGGAGAAGCATTGATAATAGTGTTTTTCCTATTGTACATGGGATCGGTATGAGTTGGATGCTGGCTCGTCAGCACCTAACCACAACAACAACATAGTTGGTTGAATCCACAGATGTGGAGCCCATGGTTAAGGAGGTGCTGACTGTATATATTAGAGGTACCAGCATCTTGGTTAGGCATCTCACAAATTTTTCAGATCCTTGTCTGTCTTTTTAATCCAATTCCATTGTCTTTTTAATCCAATTCCATTATCCAATATGCCTGCTCATTTCTGCAGCCTGGAATACCCTGCCAGTCAGCACCTTACCCACAAGTGACTCAGGTTCCATCTCAGGTGGGAAAAACTCAACCACACGAAGCTCATCCTATGAGATTTAGGAGCACTCTGCCTAAATTATCTCGGCACCAGTTTTGTGAAATCACCATGGCTTGTGGGGTGGATTATACCCAACCATGATGAAAAGCAACCTATAAAATTGGTCTCTTCCTTGTGAGGAAAATAGTGAGTGGACTTCTTTCTTGCAAGCCCTCTTTCTAGCTGGGCCTTGTGATGCACACCTGTAATCCCAGCCCTGGGGTGGCAGAGGCAGCAGGACTGTGAGCTCAAGGCCAGCCTGGGCCATTTAATGCATTTGAGGCTGGCCTCAAGACCCTGTCAAAATAATTATTTAATTTTTTTTAAGTCCTTACTCACTAAATGTTAGGAAGGGCAGTGAGGAGGGGAGATAGAGAGAAGCTGGATAATGGTGCCAAGATAGAGTTACACAGAACTAAATTCTAACACTCTACATCACAGTAGAGGGACTATGGTTTACACAACTTATTATATATTTTACAAAGAACTACAAGAGGAATTTTAAAAGGAAAAACAACAACCAGCAACCAATCAACTATCCTTCAACAGGGGCTGATATAGCCGCATAGTGGACTAATATTCAGCTACTAATATTAAGGGTAAAATTTTATAAAGAACTACAAGAAAGGAGTTTGAAGGTTGTCAAAACAAAGAAATGATAAATGTTTGAGACAGAAATGCTAATTTCCCTGATTTGGCCTACAGGTATCAAATATCAAATCGACACATGTATGCGTGTGTCCATTGCCATGCTGTGCCACACAGATAGACACAATTATGTGTGGGAATTATCTTTCCAAAGCTGAAATAAAAAGGCCCTCCCATACTCCCCTTTGCACTGACATTTACCCACGTGGTTTTTTCCCTCTGCCTGATCCTGCTTTGCTCTCCACCCAGGTGATAGAATGCATCACTCAGGGCCGCGTCCTGCAGCGACCTCGAACGTGCCCCCAGGAGGTGTACGAGCTGATGCTGGGGTGCTGGCAGCGAGAGCCCCACATGAGGAAGAACATCAAGGGCATCCACACTCTCCTGCAGAACTTGGCCAAGGCGTCTCCAGTCTACCTGGATATTCTAGGCTAGGGCCTCCCTCCCTCCCAGACCCGCCCTTCCAAAGCACTCCTCAGACGGCCGGCCGAGAGGACGAACATCTTTTACTGCCGCTGGACGTCGCGACACTGCTGTCCTTCACTCTGAGTATGAACAGACACCGAGACGCTTTCAGAGGGAAGCAACGTGTACTTCTCCATCCACAGACACAGTATTGACTTCTTTTTGGCATTATCTCTTTCTCTCTTTCCATCTCCCTGGGTTGATTCCTTTCTAATTTTTCCTTTTGTTTTTTTTTTCTTTTTGGTCTTCCCTGCTTTGTGGCCCTTACCCTCTCTTTTTGATCAATCTGGCTTCTGCATTACTATTAACTCTGCATAGACAAAGGCCTTAACAAACCTAATTTGTTATATCAGCAGACGCTCCGGTTTGCCCACCACAACTAACAATGCCTTGTTGTATTCCTGCCTTTGATGTGGATGAAAAAAAGGGAAAAAAATTTTGACTTAAACTTTGTCACTTCTGCTGTACAGACATCGAGAGTTTCTATGGATTCTCTTCTATTTATTTATTCTTATTAATCTTATTGTTTGGGATGGCTTAAGCCTGTGTATAAAATGGAAAATTTGTGTTTAATCTTGGAAAACTTTATCTAAGGGAGATTAAAATGAGAGAGAGAGAGAGAGAGAGAGAGAGAGAGAGAGAGAGAGAGAGAGAGAGATTATTATAAACTGCAGTGTGGGAGAAACAGACTGGCATCAGCTGGCATCAGTCCCTACTGGGGAGAAAACCAGCAGCTGTGAGCTGGGAGGAACAGATTCGGCACCTTCCCCTGACGACCTTTCTGAGGAGTAAAAAGACGTTGTGCTCTGGGCTATGGACCTCTCCTTTCCCATCACCAGAAAGACTGGAGTGGAGAGTAAGAAAAGATGGCTTCCATGGGATCCAAGATGGCGGATCAGATGCTCAGACACAGTCTTGTCTTGCTGGGCTGTGGTGATAGCCCTGGTGTGTTTCTCAAGTGTTAAACGCCAAGGGATGGATTCTTATCCAGAGATCATTTCAGGTCAAGTGGGAAAGCCAAGGACTTGGAAACGATCGGACAAGCTCTCAATGCAGAGGCAAGTTTCTCTTATATTGAACTTTTCAGATAGCCGCTCCCTCTGACCCCTGCCCTCCACGACCCCCGTCCTTTTAACTGTGCAAGCAAAATTGTGCATGGTCTTCGTCGACTAATACCTTGTGTGCAGAAACTACTGCTCCAGGGGTTGAGCCCTGGTAGGTAGAGCAGATTCATCAAAGGTCTAATTTATATTATTAAGTGAGCTAATGGAGCTCATTAGCTGAGAAAAACTGTCTCTGCACTGTGTGGTTGGTGGCAATGGGTTTTACCAAGTGTGGACCCTGCAGCCTGGATGTCTTCATTCATGTCAAACCCACAGGACTGTGGGATGGACAGAATCTGTCCCTGAGAGAAAGGAAACCTCACTTGGGGACATCATGTTCTGTGACCACAGGCCAAGTCTCTTGCTCCAGGCTCTGGCTGGGAGAGTGGTTTCATTCTAAATGTACCCTGTTGTCAGTACATTGTTTTGTTTTCTTCACTCCGATAAAAAGGAAAAATTAAAATTTGGCATAGCATGCCAGTGAGAAGCTGTGCCCGGGCGGAGCATGGAGGTGCGCTCCTAGGCATAGTCACTGGTTCTGCAGAAGAGAGTATGAATTTAAATAGAAATTTACAGTTATTTGGATAGTCAGTTATACCAAGAGAGAAAAATATTTCTGTTCCTCAAGAAAACTTGCTACCCTCTATGAGGGGAATTTTGCTAAACTTGACATCTTTATGACATGAGCCAGATTGAAAGGGAGTGATTTTAATCCATCTAAGGTCATTTTTTTAGCATTTGTTTCTGAGGGTGCAAGAGCTCTGTTTTAGGTTTTGCTTGTGCCCATTAATGACAGGAGCACCTTTTTTTTTTTTCCATTATAGGCTTTGAAAGCCAGTTCTCAAAAACTTGGGGTATAAATGGATGGAAAACAAAAGGAAATCCAGTAGTACCTGCGGTCAAGTGGGGGGTTGGACAAGATGGACCTTACCACCCCTTTCAGCTCCGTGCTGGCCTATGAGAGATGGCAGTTATGTGTTCTCTTTGTTGGTGAAAACAACCCCCTCCAGGATACATATAATAATATAATGAAAGCCATATCTCCATGATATATGCATGCACGTGTATATCATATTAAGGGCCCATGGTACTGTTAAAACACTGTGGAATCCGCAAAGCAGGAAGGAAGGGGCAGATTTGTACAAACTCTTAGATTCCATCAGCAATGATCTGAAACACGCACAGGTTTGTTGGTCACACTGTGTGCCTGGCCAGCTCCTCCAAGAGAAAAAGCTACACGCTAGTTATTTTAACAGAGAGCAGAGGAGAGGGATCACAATTCAAAGAGAACTGTGTAGTTTTAGAGCAGATTTGTTTAAATCAGATAAAAGGATGGGAGTGTTTCATTCTGGTTTTCTGTTTTCCTCTGAAATAAAAAAAGCAGAAAAAAATATTCCTTACACTTTCTGACAAGTCCCTCGAGGTCTTAAAATGAAAGGTTCTATGCAAGGGCAAAGTTTTATAGTTATTTATATTGCTTATTATTATTATTCTGTCCCTTATCTCAAGGGTGTGTGATGATTTCAGAGAAGTCTCGCATCAAAAGAACATCAGAATTCTTTTAAAACAGTTGAACGAACCACAGAATATCTTAAAATATTCATCACTGCTCCTACCACCCCCTTTCTTATGGTCTGCTAATTTTTAGAAAAGCAACATCCTCATTCTAAAATGTAATGATCATCAAATATAGCCTGCCATCAAATACGTACCACTGTGGCGTCCAATCCTGTCAGATCTCAGAAGTTAAGCAGGGTCAGGCCTGGTTAGTCCTTGGATGGGAGACCGCCTGGGGACAGAAGGTGCTGTAGGCTTGGGAGAAGGGCCCGGGAAGCCCCTCCCAAAAAAGCATCAGCTATTGAAAACCCTATGAATAGCAGAGAAGCAGTGACATAGTGCCAGGCAGGGCAGTGGCAGGGAGTGTTTCCTTCTGTTTTCAGTAGGGTCGCTATAAGTCTGACTCGACTAGATGGCACCTAACAACAGGACAATAGCAGTGACAAACCTAATTCTCCAACCGAAACCCAGCCTGACAATCATTTCCATTTATAAATTATTTTCCAAACACTCTTTGCATGTGTTTGCAAATTATTCCTGTTTTTTCTAGGAGAGGAAATTGAGACTCCCAGAAGCTCAGAGGCTCGCTAGAAGTCTCCAGGGTAGTGCCTGGCTCCAGCCGGGCTTTGTCCAGTCCTCTGGCTTTAGAAATTCCTCATGCTGTCCACTAGAGATGCTAATGTACAAACAAGCAGTTTGGGAAAGCAAGCTCACTAGTAGATTCATGAAGCAGGATATGAAGTTAGAAGACGGAAGGAGGTACAGGATATTGAGAGCAGCTGTGATGGGGTGATGTAAACCACGCTCAAGGAGCCACCTGCATCCTTGTGCAGGGAACCAGTGTCGTGATCAGACTTATTTAACAACTCTTTGAATCATGCTACCGAGGATTGTATCAGAATTCATGCTATCTGTGTGTTTGCATCAGCACAACCTGTGGTATTTTCATGTGTTTATGTATGTTATAAACACTTGATTTATACATATACTAATGCACATACGAAGTGTTTGTGTATTTATGTATAAATAAATAGGCACGTGTTAATAGATAACTATAAGTAGGGTGCAGTACGAATAATTTGCTTAAGATGTGCTAAATAACCAAAATGTTTAATGTCCTGTGGCATTTGGTGTTCCATTCTGCACATGGGTAGGACTACATCGCACTTTTCGGCGCTGTGTGGTACCGCATGTGTGGGAGACATGTTTAGATGAGGTACTTCCCAGAACCATTGAGTAACAGCCATCCCCTTATCCTGAGTCCTTTCCCAGGCTTTTTGGAGAGGATAATGCAAGTGCAAACAGGTCCCCTTATATAAAAGTCCAGGAAAGGGAAACTGATTTTTTTCAGTCTTTTTGTCCGTCTGTGTTACGCTCATCTTGCCCTTTCTACTTCGGCTCAGAGTCCAAGCATTCCAGATGTCAGCTGGAATGTGGGGAGACCAGTGTCTTGAAGGCCAAGCATGAGACACCCAAGACGCCACAGCGAGATGAACAGCCAGCAGGAGTTCCCACGTGGGGCATGAGTGTGCAAACAATGGAGCACAGTGTTGGCCCCTGCAGAACATCTGGTAGCAGGATTCCCTGGGCAAGATAGACTTTTCCTTCACCCCTTCTTTTTCCAATTTAGAGAGCCAATAGTGTCAATCACATTACCTTATGTCTAGTTGTAAAACTTATAGCACACATACCCTGTGCTCTTATTCCCCATTTTTTTCTCCCCTATTTGAGGGCCTTTATTTCTAACCTCGGTTTAGCTGGTATCACTGTTACAGAAGATCTCAAGAGAGGAATGTCTGGTGACCACCTCCCCAAATGCCCAGGTTAGTAGATACAGCCCGTTCTTCACCGTGTGCAACTGGAAGATAGAGACTCAGGTTGCAGTTACTTATACATGAATCTCAAATGTTATTCTAGAGAATTAGGAACAGGAGGAATTTATAGCTAAAAATACAGTGCAGGAAGAAGTATTTTCTTGTCAGGGCTGGAATAAATCACTGCTGTTAAAGTCAAAGGTTCTTGAATATGCTTAGTTTTTGCATCTCTCCCTTTGTTTCCCTTTGACACTTATTTATTTATTTATTTATTTATTTATTTATTTATTCACTTTTGCTCCATCACAAACATGAAGCAAAGCAAAATGTGTGTGTGTGTGTGTGTGTGTTTGTGTGTGTGTGTGTGTTGCAGGCAAAACACTGTGAATCTCACTACTACCACCAAGCAACTACTTTGTCATCTTCGCATACATCTCAGGAGATGAAATGGGAAAGATGGGAATGTCATTCCTCGGTCTGTGCGTTTTAAGTCAGGTCCATGTTTGTTTTATTTCTTTGGTATGTTCATTAATAGAAATGATCTTGAGTGAAGGTTGGTTGGATGTTCAACATACTGGAGCAGGCGTACTAACAGCTGCGAGAAGCCATGTGTTTGAACAGGAAAAAAATGGAGAAAATGAAATGTGATATAAAAGCCTACATCTTACAGCTTGTATATCTTACTATTGCTTAAAAATGTATAACATAGCTGGAAATATTTTAAATACAAGGTCTTTGAATTAAATGTGGATTTTAAATATGTAATCCCTTGACAAATGACCAAATTATGGTGAAATATTGCTCCCTGCATTCCTTGATCATTACTATGACTTACAAATCTGGCTGGAGATGTGGACGCTCTGCATTTGCTTCTGTATCTGGAGAGATGTTTGTATATATCTGGGTCGCACACACTCATTTCAATATCCCTCTGCAGATATATCTCCCCTTCAATGGTGACCTGGTATTTGGAACTCTCCATCCTCCCATTTGGTTTCCTTTCCTTTCAATGTGACGTCTCTGTGCCAGCACTTACCAGTTCTTGTTTTGCAATCTGTTTTGAGGTCCATTGCTTTATTAAGACCCACTGCATCTTGGCTGATTTCAAAGTGACACCTGAATACAGTGTTTAAAAAAAAAGTTTGTTTGTAAATCATGTGACCAGCTTCTCTCAACCTGACATGGAAAGTCTCTTGTACTACAGTGTATTTAATAAAAATGTCTTACAATAAATAACATCCTCCAAAAGAGAGACTAAAAGTGCCATGATTACTTTTTAAGGATGTATAGAATTTCCACAAAGCATGATTTGCTCTGTTTTTAACTGTGACGTGTGTGTACGTGGGTATTTTTAGATGTGATCACTGCAGATGCCGGAAGTGTTCTTTGGTTGAATGCAGTGAAAGTAAATGGATTAGGTCAAAGTTCCCTCATCTCCCCACAAATCTGACACTTCCAGCTTCTATTTTGGATAGCTGAAATGTCATTGCCCATTGCTTTACATTCTGAAATGGCATAAATGTTCTCTCTCCATGGTCCAATATGATAGTCTCTGGCCCCATGTGCCTAGGGGGCACTTGAAATGTAGCCAGTGTGACTGAAGAACTGAATTTGAGATTGTATTAACTTCAATTAATTTACCTTTAAACAGCCACATGAGGCTAGTGGCCTCCATGTTGGACTGCACGGAGCCAGAACTTAGAATTACCATGGCTTCTAAATGCTGGAGCCAAAGAAACCTCCAAGAAAAGTGTGTATTGGGACAGCTTGGAGGATCTGAATAAACCAGGAATGAAAAGAACCAACCACACTTTCATTTGTCACTGTTTCACAGTCAAATTTCCCAGGGTCCAGCCCCTTCTGCTTAACCTCCAAGGGGCAAAGCAGCAACGGGACAGTAGGCTCTGGAGACATGGTGTTTGCTATGGACCATCCAAAACTCAACATCCTCAATTGTTGCCTCTCAAATACTTCCTCTCAGCGCTGCAGGCATATTTTCCTTGACTTAAAAAAAATAGGACCAGATTAATATTCAACGGGTACTTGGAAAAATTCAAAGCTGTATAAGGGGCAAAACAGCTTGTCCAAAATTCCAAATAGGAGTATATGTCCTTGTGGATCAAAGTGTATACCCGACTCAGAGAAATTAGATGAAATGAGGAAAGTTTAACCACTAAGGCCTTGGCTAACCATACTTGAATCTGGATTATTGAAGGGCCTTTTACCATGCTACATTATTACATTCCCATAATTGATGCAATTAAAAAAGTATTAGTGGAAATTCAAAGCCTGAAGTCAAGTGTGTCAGGGCCCTCACTTGCTTCTCTGTGGTCCCATGCAGCCTTCCCGCTATAAAGTTCTCCTTACTCGTGCCCTTCCTTATAGAATGCCCAATTTCTTGGATGGGAACAACACTTCTGACATATTGTTATTAATAACATAAACAGAGATGTTTATTTTTAGACTAAGTCAGTTGATAAAAAGAATGCTTGTCGTGTGCCAGGGTGTGATGTATATGTATGTTTCTGGCAGCTGCTATAACAAATTACCACAAACTAGGTGATTTAAGACAACACAAATTTAACCTCTCACAGTTCTAGGCCCCAGAAGTCTGAAATTAAGGTTTTGGCAGGGTTGCTCTCCCTCTGAAGGGTCCACAGGAGAATCTGTTCTCTACCTTTGGCAGCTCCACGGCTGGTGGCCTCACCACATAAGTCTCTGCCTCCATGGTGACATTGTCTCCTTCTCCTCACATGTCTTCTCTCTCGGGGTCTCTTACATAGGAATACACAGCAGTGCAGTTAGGGCTTACCCAGGCCATCCAGGACACGTCAGCCAGCTCTCCACTCCTGTGACAAGGACCCAAGGTATCCATCTCACAAGGAGGGACGGTTCATTTTGCCTCATGGTTTCAGAAGTTTCTGTTCCTGATCACTTGGCTCTGTTGCTTTGAGTCTGAGTCAGGACAGGACAGCATGGCAGGAGAGCCTTGCAGAGGAAGCTGCTCACTTCACATCAGCCAGAAAGCATGGACGAGACAGGAAGGAGCCCAGGTCTCCATGTGCTCTTCCAGGGCACATTCCCAATGACCTAACTTCCTGCACGAGGCTCTTCCTCATGGAGTTCCCCCTCCGGATAGTACCATGGGCTGTGGACCAAACTGTCACCACGTGAGCCTTTAGGCAACATTTGAAATCCAGACTACAACACAGGATACGCTCCTCTTCTCAAGATCCTCAGTGTAATTACATCTTTGACCATGGAAGGTAATACAGGTTCTGCTGACGAGAATGAGACGGAATCTTGTGGGAAGGAGTACTGTTATCCCACTACAGTATATTAATTCATGAAACTTTCACATCTATTCCTAGAGGCTGTTGTTGTTGTTGTTGTTGTTGTTGTTGTTGTTAGGTGCCACCAAGTCAGGTCTGACTCATGGTGACCCTATGTACAGCAGAATGAAACACTCCCCGATTCTGTGCCAGGTACATGATCTTATTTATGTTTAAGCCCATTGCTGGAGTCACTATGCCAATCCATCTAGTTGAGGGTCTTCTGTTTTATCATTGACCTGCCACTCTCCCAAACATGATGTCTTTCTTCAAGGATTGGTCCCTCCTGACTACATGTCCAAAATATGTAAGACACAGTCTAGCCACCCTTGCTTCCAAGGAGCACTTTGGTTGCACTTCGTCTAGGACAGATCTGTTTGTTCTTTTGGTTGTTGTTGTTGTTAGGTGCCTTCGAGTTGGTATCCGACTCATAGCGACCCTTATAGGGTTTTCAGTGGCTATTTCGGAATTGCCTTGGGAGTGGACTGCCAGGCCCTTCTCCCATTTTTGCGGTGCTGGAAATTGAACTTGGGTCCTCAGAGACTGCAGTGCAGTGCTCTACCAACTGAGCTAAATCCCAGCCCCTGTTCTTTTGGTAGTCCATGCTATATTTAATAGTCATCTCCAGCACCATAATTCAAAAGCATTAATTCTTTTCCTGCTTCCCTTGTTCAATGTCCAGCTTTCACAACCATATGATGCCATTGAAAATACCATGGCATGATTTAGGAGCACCTTTGTCTTCAATGTGACATCTTTACTTTTCAATACTTTAAAGAGATCTTTTGCCACAGCTTTTCCAAAGCAATGCATATTTTGATTTCATGACTGCTGATTCCCTGGGTGTTGATTGTAGAACCAAGTAAAGTAAAATTGTGGACAACTTCAATCTTTTCTACATTTATCATGAAGCTGTGTATTAACCCAGTTGTAAGGATTTTTGTTTTGTTGATGTTGAGGTACAATCCATACTGAAGGCTGTGTTCTTTGATCTTCATCAGTAAATGTTGTAAATCCTCCTAAAATTCAGTAAGCAGAGTTGTGTCATCTGATGCCACATTCTTCTTCATAAAGTCCAGCTTCTCGGATTATTCACTAAGCATAGAAATTGGAGAAATATGGTAAAAGTATACAGCCCTGATACACATCTTTCTCAATTTTAAACCAGGTAGTGTATCCTTGTTCTGTTCTGAAAGACTGTCCTTGTTCTGAAAGATTGCCTCCCAGTCCATGTACAGAGTCCTCCTGAGTACCATTAGGTGCTCTGGTATTCCTGTTCTTTGAAATGTTACCAATAATTTGCTATAATCCATGCAGTCAAATGGCTTTGCATAGTCAATAAAACATGGATAGACATCTTGCTGATATTCTCTACTTTCAGCTAAGATCCACCCGACTTCAGCAATGATGGCCCTGGTTCCCCACCCTCTTCTGAATCCAGCTCGATTTTCCAGCAGTTCCCTTCTATATACTGCTGCAGTTGCTTTTGAATGATCTTTAGTAAAATTTTGCTTATATGTGATATTAATGATATTGTCCGATAGTTTCCACATTCAGTTGGATCCCCTTTCTTGGGAATAGGCACAGATATGGATCTCTTCCAGTCAGTTGCCTGGGGAGCTGTTTTCCAAATCTCTTGGCATAAAGAAGTTAGCACTGCGAGTGCTGCCTCTGTTTGTTGAAACATCTCTATTGGTATTCCATCAATTCCTGGAGCCTTGTGTTTCGCCAATTCCTTCAAGGCAGCTTCCACTTTGTCCTTCAATACTGAAACTTGCCCTTGAATGTCAAGCAGCTAAAGTAAAAGGAAGATATGATGAAGTTAAGGAACTAAACAGGGATTTCAAAAGGCAGCTCGAGAAGACAAAATGAAATATTATAATGACATGTGAAAAGATCTGGAGACAGAAAACCAAAAAGCAAGAATACGCTCTGTTTTTCTCAAGCTTATGGAATTGAAGAAAAACTTCAAACCTCAAGTAGCAATAGTGAAAGATTCTACAGGGAAAATATTAAATGATGTAGGAAACATCCAAAGAAGATGAAGGAATATACAGCATCAATACACAAAAAAGAATATTCTAAGAGGTAGGTAATATTAGTACCCCAGTTTACAGATAGGCAACAGAGGCATTGAAAGTTTAAAAATTGCCAAGAAATTACATTGCTAGAAATGAACCAACAGGTGCAACACTTACCATTTACTAGTGAGATTAATACAAAACTCATTTAATATTCAACCCTGATGAGATTAAGGAACAGAGCAGGTAGCTCTAGGCAACAGGCAGAAATGCCTGGTTGACAGGAACCCTCCAGTTAGGGTCTGCATTGGCCATGTGATCCAGGGTTCAGGGTCTGGGTTCCAGATCCCTCAAAGACTGATGGGAAACAGTTCAATGGTCCAGTTCTGTAGGAATGAGGTTATCAGCGGGACACTAACGGCAAATTCAAGGTTGAAGACTAGGCAGTCTCTGGAAGATTGAGCTGGGCTGTGAGGCAGGACTTTGGTCATCAGGGACAGGGTAAGAGTTGGCCCAAGCTGAAGCCCAAATCAAGCAAGAGCTGCCAGTAGGGTGTTTTTGGTTCTCAACCATGACCTAGTGCTCCTAATTCTACCTCCTTCACCATCACTTTGGTTGAGGATAAACTTGCAGGGGGAAGGAGCTGCTTGGCAATGGTGTTCTGAGGCTAGAAAAAGGGAGCTGTTAGAACTGGGATTTACAAACATTTCTTGCAATATGATCTCTAATTTGGCCTTTTGCCTCTTGTCAGGTTCTTTGCCTCTCATGGTTGCAGCTACCTGAAGCCTGACATTCTCATTCCCTACCTGCCATGTGCTGGTGGTGTTTTATACAGAGGGCAAGGTTCACACCAAATTCCTCAAAACAAGCAATGATTTATTATTGATGTCTGCTGTGTAGATTAGGAACTTCCTCGCCCTGGCCTTGTGTGGAACTCACACTCAAAAACAGATGTGATGCCGTGCTAATGCGATGGCAGCCCAGCCACTGTTCACACCAGGTGACAAAGAGGGTCGACAGTGGATCTAGAGCTCTGGTCACTGAAAGCTGTTCTGCTGGCGGTGGAGCTGGACTTCTCCCTCCTTCATGCAAGAATCATGGTGCCTGTATAACTTCTAACACGCAGGTCACAAACTCACTGGTATTATAACAATTTTAAATATCAATTAACTACTAACATCACTTTTCACAGGAACCCTGCTTTATCTGGCTCACCTCTAGGGTATCTCTTGGAAGACAAAGCTGGATCATTATTCAGTTTTTTCATTATTCTGAGAATGAAAATGCTATTTAGACCTGAGGCATACAGCAAACCAAGATTGCTTGTCTTTCCTGCATAATATTTTGTTTTCTGGGGAATTAATAATTATCTTTATGTTTGCTTATTTGCTTAGTTTTCTAATTATCTTTAATTCAAATCCAGACCCTTGGCTACCTGTCTAAATCTCCTCTTAAAACATTCAAATGTTGTTGTTGTTGTTGTTGTTGTTGTTGTTAGGTACTCTCAAATCATGTCTGACTCATAGTGACCCTTATAGGGTTTTCAATGGCTGATTGTTTGGGGATTGCTTCAGGAGTATATTGCTATGTCCTTCTCCCATATTTGTGGTGCTGGAAATCAAACCTGGGACCTGAGAGACTGCAGAGCACTCTAAGCTAAATACCAGCCCCATATAAATGTATCAGGTATTTTATCCATTTTATCTGTCTGGACAGTGCCTCCTACAACCTTTTTATCTGAACCAATCTGGACAGGTCACCTCCAAACCTGGTGCACAGCTATTATCCGGGATCTTTCTTCTCCAGAACTTCAGGTATTCCCTTTTCTCTCTCCTGCACTGTATCCTCTTCCTTCCCCCCTTCTATATATATCTAATGTCTCCTTCCCTTGGTATATCTCTTTATTTGGTGGAGCACATCCTTCAATAGCTTTCTAAGAAAAGACACATAAGAGATAAAATTCTGGAGACTGTCTGAGTATGCTTTTATTTTACCCTAAGACTTAATTCACAGTTTGGATGAATATAGATTTGCTTGTAACTTCTAGTGTGGCTAATTATTAAGAAATCCAGCCAGCAGTCTCTTGATTGATTCTTGTATTTTTGTTTGTTTGTTTGCTGTTTGGTTGGTTTGGTTTTTTTTTTGTTGTTGTTGTTGTTTTGTTTTGTTTTTAGATAGGGTCTCAATATGTAGCCCAGGCTGGCCTTAGACTCATGATCCTTCTGCCTTAGCTTCATTGCTGAATTGCAGGCAGGCACCACGATGCTCAGCTTTTCTTTTTCCTTTCTTTCTTTTTTTTTAAAGGTGATCATTTTTTCTTTCTTTCTGCAAGTTTTGAAATATTCTCTTCATCTTTGGTATTCTGAAATTTTATGAACGGTCCCATTTAGGGTTATATTTATCCACTGTGCTGGATACTTCAATGAGCCTTTCCATCTAGAAATTTTTTTTTTTTTCTGTTCTGAGAGATTTTTTCAGTTACTTTGAATGATTTTGTCAGTTTATTCTCCTCTGTTTTCTCTCTCTGGAAATCCTAATCCTATCACCTAGATATTAGACCTCTTGAACTGGACCTATGAGTGCTACATTTTTCTTTTTCTTTAGTAGAATTTTTTAAATGCATTTTGAGTTCTGTTATTTTCATTTTTCTTCTTTAAGAATGACTTTCTGGGTTGGGGGGTGCTATGGTGCACACCTGTAATCCCAGATACTTGAGAATTGGAGGCAGGAGGCAGCCTGCATAACTTAGCAAGACCCTGTCTCAAGATAAAAATTTAAAAAATGGGCTGGAGTGTAGCTCCATGGTAAAGTACTTGCAAAGTGCATGCCAGGCCTTGGGTTCAGCTCTCCGGTACCACAAAAAAAAAAAAAAAAAAAAAAAAAGACTTCCTTTTTCATTTAAAATAAAAGTAAAATTCCTTATTATGGTCTACACCTGCATCCGATACCCTGTGGTGTCATGGTGTCTGATCCCATGAGATCTCGGAAGCTAAGCAGGGTCGGGCCTGGTTAGTACTTGGATGGGAGGCCTCCTGGGAACACCAAGTGCTGTAGGTTTGGGAGACAGACCCAGCAACCCACTCCTCCCAAAAATCAATCCGCCATTGAAAACCCTACGAATGGCAGAGAAGCACTGACAATAGTGTTTCGCTTGTTGTACATAGGGTCGCTATGAGTCAGACACAGACTTGTTGGCACCTAACAACAACAATTATGGTCTACAAGATCACAAAGGATATTACTCTTAAAAACTTCTTTCTTTAATATTTTATCTTTAATCATAAAACTGTATTGTGTACTTTGCCCTTATTCACTTCGTTTACTCCCCCTTACCTCTGAAAACTTTTGAATCTTGTTCTCCTAGCCTGGTATTTACCTTCTCTCTCCAGGTCAGTACTTCTCATCTGCCAGGGATTTTTATAATTGTGTTTCCTTTTCAGAAATCCTCTTGTCCCAGCTTTTCAAATCACTGTTTTTGCTTGTTTTGTTTGTTTGTTTGTTTTGTTTTTTTCAATCTTTGCGTACATCATTGTCCTAAAGAAGTCTTCCAGAATCTCACAACTAAATTTTCTTTACTGTTATAGTTTTTCTAATAACCAGTTCTTTCCCAAAATAATCTTTGGTAATTCTTTCAGCAAGGATTTGTGAGCAGAAAACTTTTCTTTCTGTGGAAAGTTTCTAATTTTTCCCAAACTTTTGAGTAATCATACAGCTGAGCAAGAAAGCCAGGTTAGTAGTCCTTTCCTCTAGTCTTTGCAGATGTTATTTACATTGTTTAGCATCTTGTGCTGGTTATGAAAAAACCCTCTGTCAACATGGTTTTTATTCTTCTTTAGATCATCTGTCATTTTCTTCCGGCCGCATTGGTGATTTTCTCTCTGTCTTTCTTACCATAAAACCCTGTGGATCGCAGAGAGGCACTGACATCATGCTGGGCGTGGCACAGTGTCAGGGCTGTTCCATCGTTCGTTCATTACAACATATCTCAGAGTGGATACGTTTTTTATCCTTGATAATAGTGAAGTCTGAGATGTCCTGAGTTTAATGTACAAGGAACAGAAGAGGAAGAGAGATGGGGAGGCAAAGCAGTGTACAGACTACAAACTGTGAAGAACAGGAAAGCAGTTCACTCGCCCAGTCCTGCGTAGGATAAAGCCTTGACTCCAGGCCCCACCATTCCTTCTGATATGTTGCTGGAGGCCAACAACAACAATGCCAGAGCTCGGAGTGCACAGACAGTGGAGCTTTTCATTCTGCTCCGCTCTCTTCTCTGCTTATTTGTCTTTGTGGCATTTAGGGAGACTTCCTCATGGAGGGGGTGCAGGCCTCTCTTCTCACGAGCTGTGTTTATTCTGTTGCTTAATCTGTTGGCTTTATCTCCCACTCACCCAAATTTTCAATCCTTGGAATTTCTCTCCTTTTCTAATTTCTTTTTTATGTTGTATTTTAAATTAGTGTACAATGTAATAGCATTTTCATACAACTATTTTGTCCTTTGCTCTTATTTACTCCCTTTTCCCCCTTGCTGCTCCCTCCCCTCCCACTCACCCCAGCTAGTCCTCAGCACATGAAAGCTGTTATGACCCCTCTTCGTTGACAAAGCACCTGGATTTAATAGGCTCCAGTCCTGACACCTAATGTAATACGGCATTACCACTCCAGCCACAAAACCGTTTATTTCCTCTCACTGTCCCCGAGAGTCAGAATGATTTGCCTCCAGGACCATACTGGGGTTTTGGCTTCATTTGGCACTTGGAGACTTTAAGGACTGTGTGCAAGTTTTGTTGCATTTTATCACGAGTACCTACAGGTTCAGAACAAGAAGGGAAGCTTCGCAAGTCTTCTCTGTCTTCCAAAGTTGCTGGAAATCGAAACCCACTCTTCCTCAAAGTCAAGTCAGGGTTCCCTTCACGTGGTCTTCTCTTTCTGGAAGGATGAATGCTAGGAATTCTCCGATCAGAGTCACTGGGGCAATGTTGACTGATCCGGAAGGCAAAGCTTTATCCAGAAAGAGTTTCTGTTCGTCTGGTGTGGGCTGAGCTACGGTTACTGTTTGCAGCATCATTAGTTGTTCCCAGTGTGCAGCTGGGTTAGAAGAACATCGTGGGAGGGGATGCTAAGGCTTAGCCCCATCATCCCAACCCTCCCAACAGAAACACATTGTGCTGGACATAGGCCTTCAGCAAAGAACGGGCCAGACAGGTGAGCACCTAGCACCAGCTGAAGCCTGTTAGAAGAGCACTAGATGGATTTGAAAGCGGTTTTCATTACTAGCCAGGGAGTTGGGTGGTAAACCACGTTAACCTGAAAATAAGTTACCTGCCAATCTCCATGGAAACTAGTTAGTGCTTAAGAGAATCAATCAATCATTTCTGACCACTTAAAATGGGAGGACCCCCACTCCCCACTATGTCAGAAGAATAGCTGGGGGCTTTCCAACCATAAATTCTGATGAGGCAGATCCCATTCCTGCTTGCTGTATACGCAAGGCTTAGATCCAGACTGTGACCACAAAAACTGAACTGGCAGGACACGGCTGGAATTGAAGTTCCGCCATATTACTATTAAATCCAGCCCCTGGTCAGTGACGAAGAGAGACAGAACTTCCTTCACTTACGCAGTGTGAAAGGCCCCAGCCCCAGGTCAGGGTCCTTCCTCAGAAGTCTAAATTCAGTCCTGTCGGATGGCTGTGCGAAATCCCAGCGAGTCATGAGCAACAGGGAACACACTAGCCACTGAGTCTGTCTTTCCCCAAATCATGCCGCTCCATGGCCAGTCTGGCAGGTCTGCCATATCTGCTGTTGACAGGCAAGTTAGCTTAGGTGGTATTGTTGTTAGATGCCTTCAAGTCAGGTCTGACTCATAGCAACCCTCTGTACAACAGAACAAAACACTCCCCAACACTGTGCCACGCCCAGCACTATATCAGTGCTCTTCTGTCATCCGTAGGGCTTTCAATGGCTGTTTTGGGGGTTGCTTCAGGAGTGGGCTGCCATATCCTTCCATTTTTGTGGTGCTGGGGATCAAACTCAGGGCCTCAGAGAGCACAAAGCAAGCACTTTACCACCTGAACTAAACCCCAGCCCCAGCTTAGGCCTTAGCAGGCAACATGGAGGAAAAGGGGGTTGAACTTTACTCCGGCCAGTCAGCCATGATGGGTGAGGCCACATGAGTCTCTGAGGACACCGAGAGGACATTTCCTAATGAGCCCCACCCTCTAATCCAAACCATTGATCCGTTAACAAAGCAAAGACCCCAGGCTCCCAGGCTCGTGACTCTGGGCACTGGGTGCCCAGATCTGGGCACTTGGGGCTGATGTCACACAAGACATGCCCTGCTGTAGTTAGAATAAAACTAGGGGAAACCTGCTTCCTCCTTTTGTCTCCACTTCTTGCCCTTTGCACCTCTCTTCTTTCTGTGGCAATCACGTGCATGCCTCTGCCTTCTCCGGGCCCCCTTCCCTCTATATCTGAGGTAGGTCTCCCTCTAGAAGCTGCTTAACTCTGTTCTCTCTGACTCTACCTTTCCATGGGAAATAGGAACGTCCTTATGCAGACTCACCCAGGGAACCCAGTTTATTTCAAATTCCTTTCCAGTTTTCCCCAAGCTTCTCCAGGTGCCTCAGTCTTTTCTCTAAACGATGTACTATCTTTTAATAAACTTTAGCTATGCAATCTACTGTAACTTCCGTGTCAAGCATTAAATTATTTTATATGCCAGATACAAGAACCAGGGTTATGTTGCCAAACTCCTGGACCTGTGTTCTGGACCCGCTGATTCACGGTCCTCCAGTAACACTGTCCAATCATTTGCCCTTGCTTTCATGACAATACTGTATTTTTTACTTAATTTTTTATTAGCCATTTCCTATGACTGGAATGTAGGGCTGGTATTTAGCTCAGTTGGTAGAGCGCTGCTCTGCAGTCTCTGAGGTCCCGAGTTCAATTCCCAGCACCGCAAAAATGGGAGAAGGACGTAGCAACCCACTCCCGAGGCAATCCCGAAACAATCAGCCATTGAAAACCCTATAAGGGTTGCTATGAGTTGGATAGGACTCGACGGCACCTAACAACAATAACAACATGACTGGAATGTAAGTTTTCTGCGGGCAGACATTTTAATGTTTTTAGTTCAGTGTCCAGGATGCTTCTGGACTCAAAGGCCATTTGTGCATGAGTAGATGGATGAATGTCAAGGAGCTTGAAATAGGAGGCCAGGAAAGTAGGAAAGTAGTTATGGTGGAGTGATGTTTCCAATATGCTCAGAAACACCGCGCAGCCTTGGGCAAGTCATTCTGGCACTCACAAGCCTTAGATTTCTAACTTGTTGGTTGGTTGTTAGGTGCCGTTGAGTGGGTATCCAACTCATAGTGACCCTCTTAGGGTTTTCAATGGCTGACTGTTTCAGGATTGCCTTGGGAGTGGATTGCCAGGCCCTTCTCCCATTTTTGCGGTGCTGGGAATTGAACTCGGGACCTCAGAGACTGTAGCACAGCGCTCTACCCACTGAGCTAAATCCCAGCCCCTAGATTATCAACTATATAATATGAGCCGCCTCCTCCCTGCAGACTCAAATGAGCTCATCCATGGTTTGAAACTATAGAGCAAGTTATTAGTATAAATGACTTTAAATGCCCCCACATGTAAACAGAACCATTTTTCTTTCTGGCTCAGTGTGAGGATTCCCAGAAAAACCTCCAGAAGAAACAGAATCACTGTGAATGAAACAGGAAGTTTTATTTTCAAGTCAAGAATTAGTTGCCATGATGGTTTCCCTTTTTAAAAGAATCCCTTATCTTCAGAATTAAGAGATGAAGCATTCCTTAGAGAGCACCTCCTTCCATAATTGATGGAAATGAGGCGATTATGGCTGAAAGAAAAAGAACAAAATTGCCGTGGTATCTGTGATGGTGGCTATTTTGTTCAATTCAGCTTGAGCATGGTTCTTTTCCACAGGGGACTTTTGAAAAGTATTTTGCAAAGTTATTTAATGCTTCCTTAGTTTGGGGGAGTTAAACAGTGACCTTCTGGGGTTCAATAAAGCTTCAGATGTGGGTAAGAGGTGGAGGTGGCGAATATGGATCAAAATGGCTCCCGGGGTCTCTGAGAGCATCACAAATCTGTGAGGCCAAAGGACAGCAGAGAGCAAGCCTGTGGAGACCCCTGGGGGGTCCAGCCCTCATGAGAGGGAATTTACCTCAGCACCTCCTCTCCCATCCCCCCAGTCCTTTTGCATTTTGCAAAGTATCCTCAGCGAGGACTTCCTGGTGCTGTACCAACATCTGCCCCTCGGAACTACTGCCCATGGGCTCAGATCTCCTAGGAGCGCACAAAATAACTCTTATTCATGACTACTTGGCACCCTTTTATGACTCCCTTGTGCTTCTTCCTCCCACGTCCATCCCCCTACTGAAAACCCTGAAGTGCTTGCCAAATACCCAGAGAGAGGGCAAGGAACCAAGGGCTGCCTGGTGAAGCCAATGCCCAGCCTGCAGCTCCCTGGGCACTCTTCAGATCCATCAGCTCATTTTTCCTCATCTGTTCTCCAGGCTTCATCTCACTTTTGGCACAAGGAGAAAATAACTTTTCAGGGGATCAGAGAGACCAAATGTGGGGTATGTCACCTCTTCCCAGGAAAATTAACCTGTGGTGCTGTTGACACAAGGAATGGAACTCATCAGTCCCTGGAGCCCAGGTCTCTCTGAAATGGTCCCTGGCTGTGAAAAACAGGTGAAATCAGGGAGCCTGGGTGTTTCGTGGGCTACCGCATTTTGCCATCCCTAAGGAGAGAGGAGGGCTGGGATTTAGCTTAGTTGATAGAGTGCCACTTTGCAGTCTCTGAGGTCCAGAGTTCGATTCCCGGCACTGCAAAAATGGGAGAAGGATGTGGCAATCCACTCTCAAGGCAATCCCAAAACAATCTGCCATTGAAAACCCTATGAGGGTTGCTATAAGTCGGACAAGACTCAAGGGCACCTAACAACAACAACAAGGAGAGAGGGAGAACAGGTGAAAAGCATTGCTTATTTCCCTTGCTCAGACAAGGAGCAGGGATGTTTGCTAAGGAACATCTGCTCGTACAACGATTAGACACACTGGCATTTATTAGCACAGGAAGTAAAGTGTCTGAAGTTTGTGTCACTGGGAGTATTCAAGAACAAAATCAGACAGACACTCGTGGGAGTGATTCAAGAGCATTTCCCACAGTGCACAAAGGTTCAACCTGGGAGAACGTGGAGCATTCGGAGGAGAGGCTTTGAGAATGCGGTTTTGTGCAGTGACAGGGGTCACGTTCCCTGAAGCCGTGGGCATAGGGTGGATGACTGCAGGACGCTGACCATGTGTATGTGCCACGTGAACGAACGCCTAATGAGATGCTGGCAGCGGCAGCATCTCAAAAAACACTTGCTGAATAAATGAATACGTTTCTCAGGCACATAATGAAAAGCATGCAGTACATTCTGTGCCTGCGTTCTGTGTCCCAAAGGGCATTTACATAGATTGTGGCTTTTTCCTTTCAACCGTTTTTATGAGGAAGAGCACACTGGGCTCCCCCCATCTCCATTTTCAGATAAATCATGATTCCATGAGTTGGCGACAGAGATGGAATCAGAAGGTAAGCTTCCTAATTCTTGATAGAATTCCAGAACACCAAAGCAGCTGCCCAAAGATGGTAAGGAGAACTCGCTGGACTCTTAGTCCTCATGTCCATCAGGGTACGGAGCCTATAATGTACTGAATACCCTGCCCACTTCCATCACCTTCCTGTATTGTTTTCTTTTTTTAAAGGAAAAGAGTGATACTATTAAAACTTGGATTTTAGCCAGGTATAATCTGGGCAACTCAGGAGGCTGAGGCTGGAGGATGGCAGGTTCAAGGCCAGAGACAGCCTGTACAATTTAGTGAGACCCTGCCTCAAAACTAACAACTAACTAAGGGCCTGGGCTGCATCTCAGTGGTACAGCCCTTTCCTAGTATGTGAGGACCCAGGTTTATCTCCCCAGTACTGTGAAAATTGGATTTTTGGAGCCAGACAGTGGTCCATGCCTGTAATCCAGCACTTGGGAGGCTGAGGTAGGAAGATTGTGAGTTTGAGGGCAGGCTGACCTACATAGCAGGACTTTGTCTCAACTGACAAAGCAAAATAATTTTTATAAAAGGATTTTTGAACATTTTAAGTATTGTATAACAAGTGTGACACAAGGGAAAATGGTAAAATGTAAAAGTTATTTCCTCCATTTCACAATCTGCTCTTCAAGATTCCCAGCCGGACGTATTTGAATGAATATTTGAAAACATGTAAAATGCAGTGAGTGACCAACTGGATTTTTCTTATTAATTAAAAGAGCAAACTGAACATGTCCACAAAAAAGTGCAATGACATTGTCCCTTGACCATGGGGAAAAGGAGGACTAGGTGTCAGACTCAAGAAGTTGGAGGTGTGGCGAGTAACATGGGGATGTTCCAGCTCGACACTGTCGGGTTACACATGGAGAAACTGAGGCACAGAGTGTCCTCAGAGCTGCCCATCTGGATCTGTTAGAAGCAAGGATCAGTTTCACCCCAGGTCTCCTAACTTCCAAAGACCCTACAGCTGTGGGCCTGAACTGCAAGTTCCTCGGGCCCAGCTGCCAGGGCCGGCGTCTCACCGCAGTGAGAGCGCACATGCCTGCCCTGTGGCCCTCGCCCACAGAAGAGGCTTCAGTACCTATAATTATGTACTGTCAGAGTGTGCATTAACATTTGAATATCTGCAAAATAGAATTAAAATCTTTCTCCTAGCCTCACAGTGTCTCCATAGTCAGAATGCAAAGCCAAGCTATCTTGCTCCTAAATTTTAGTTGTCCCCAATTTCTAGACTCCACTCAGGAAATCAGTCCCAAATTAGGAGGCCAAACATGGCAAAGAATCTGGGAAAGCTGTACACACCCCGCCATTTCTGTCCCTGATGTGGGTCCCCACCCCTTCTCAACTTCAGCGGAGTCTCCTGGAATCTACTGCCCACTGAGCCCCTCTGCCTCACCATCCTACCTGCTGGCCCTGTCCCTCTCAGGTCCCTCTGGAGATATTTTGAGAAGCAGAACAGGCTCCCGCAGACGCGGTGATGATGGAAGCACAGCCTCTGGTTTCCTAGCAACAGCGTGGGGCTCCGGCTGCCCAGAGCCTCCAGAGTGGAAGGCATTTGCGCACTTCACTTTGTTGTCTTTGACGGCCATTTCTAAAAAGGGATCTGTGTGCCTGGGAGGATGTTAGGCGCTTGAGTTATCCTTTTAAAAGATCTCTGCTGACATCCACAGTCCTATAATTAACATCTCAAGCCTTCACAAGCCGGAAGTGTTCCGTCACCCCTAAGAGTACAGAGCCCCTCCTGCTTTCCCTTCAATCTTTTACTAGGCACGGTGGGACAGTCTACCTCCTCCGCTGCTCTCTCGCGCCTCTACACATATTCATCCCAGATGTGGACATTCAAACAGTGCTTTCTTTTTGTATTTTTTCCAAGTTGTGAACTCTAACCTCTGGGAAAATCAAAAAGATTATAGTCACTGGACACCTTAGTTGGCCTGGAAAAGGCTCCAGCTACAGCATAAATCCACACCTTTTGCCCCAATGCCTCCACCATCTCCAACCCTGGTCCCTCCCCCACCCAACAGCAAATGCCATTGACATAGGGAATATTTGAGAAACTGGAGTAAGAACTGATTAAATGAGGGAAGGAGGTGAGTGCTAGCTCTCGGCCGACCCCTCTCAATAGAAATAGCCAGGATCCCAAGGAAGACAGCTGGAGTGGAAGGCCAGTGTCTGCACAGTCTATGCAGATGTGGGGTTTCCATTGGCAGTGAAAGAAAACTGAAGGGTGATTGAGCCAAGGAAGCCGTGTCTGCTGTAAAGCCACTGTCCTTACCTGCTATTTCTGGCCTAAGGATCCCTCATCTTTGGAGACCTTTCACAGGATCAAGTTTTCTTGCTAAGGTTTGGGGACAGAGGGGAGGAAATGGGAATGGCAAAGACTGAGATGCTTTGGGGGCAGGGTACCACAGGTCAGGAGGTGGATGAAGTGCATTGTTGCCAGAGCATGGCTCAAAAGCCCAGGAAGGGGCCCTGACCCCACCCCAAGTTTACAGCCACCTCTCAGACATCTGTGAGAAGTGACAGCTGAGATGACCTGGGATTCCTAGATAACCTTCCACGTTTCACATCAGCCAGAGGAAAAGTCTGTTTCTCCAGTAAACAGAGAAATGCTTCCATCTTCCTTTTTCTGCTTGCCTGTGTCCTGGTTTTCTTTGCCTTGGGCCAAGAGGTTTGTGAGATTCCATTTCCATCAGCCTCACATCTGGCACCCATGGCACACCACACAGAGCTGTGCCAAGGCGTCCTTTCCAGCACTTCTGAGGAGGTTCCTGAGAGATGGCGACCATCTCATACCTCACTAGAAGGCAAGCTGAAGGACTGAGCTCCTGAAGCCTTAAGCAGTGCTTACGATCCTCCTGGAGAACGAGATCAGTTTTCACTTCGGCTCTGAAATGCAGGGTAAGCCCTGCGGTGGGGCTCGCAGCCGCCCATGGGCTCAGGAGCGCCTTTGCGCTCCGGTGCCTAACTCAGACACACCTGAGCTACGGCTGGTGGCAGAGGAATTGTTAGAGGACAATAACGGTGGGAGGAGAGATGAAGGAGGCAGTGCAGAGCCTGTGTCCTGCTCCCACTTACTGATTCCTCTCTGGATGTGGGAAATTGAGCTGAGCCAATGAGACTATTTCTGTCTCTGCAAAACCCAGAGGCAGACCCCACGGGACAGGAGGTTTGTTCCTCTGGGTCTCTTCTGGGGCCCTCAGGGTCTAGACTCGAGCTATAGAAAGTCTACTTGACTTAGATGCCCACGCTCCACAGTTCTCTGGGGATCTCATGGTTCTGTGGAGAAAGGTGATGAGTCCTCTACCCCCCCGCCCCGCATCCCCCTTGGCACTAGCTTCTAGGGGAGCACAAGGTGAGAGCTTGGGTCACCCAAGAACACCCAGGTTCATAGCTGGCAAGCAACATTCCAGTCCAGAGAAGCCACTTAGCCAGGTCAAGGGCAGCGCAAGAGCTAGGTCTCACATCTCTGGACTCAAGGCCAGCCATTTAGAGTAACCTTGGCTCGCTGAAGGCTGAAAACCAGCTTGTGCTGTCTGCCTAAAGCTGTGAGGCTGACCCAAAGGTCGAAGCAGAACAAGAGGCAGAGCCACAGACATTGATCGGGAGGGCAAAGGGACTGTGAAAATCGACTTTCTGTTATCACTTTGATGAGGACCAGGTCTATGTCCAGTCAATCTCATGAACTGGCTCCCAGGGCTTCACAACTCCACGGAGATATGTGCTCAGGAGTCAATCGTGATCCCCTAATTGTTATTTCGGAGCCTGCTGAGGTTGATTCTTTATTTTGTCACTCATCTGAAGTTCTGCATGTTCAAGTTCTGCTCCGACACAGGCTTTGTCAGGGGCCTAGTTACCATGGCAGTGCCTCCAAAATAGAACAAGTTCAACACACATCAATAGACGGTACAATAAATAGAATAAATACTACTTACAATACATTATTCAGTTTCTACTGGGTAGTAATTTGTGTAGAGAGTTGAAAATAACTACACTTCCCTGCTTCATTTAATTAAAGGAAAACAATTCCACAAATCAGAAGTGCAGAGCATTTACCAGAGTGGCGCTTGAGTTGCTGTGTGACGATGAGGCCAGGATCAGGGATGATTCGCTCTGGAAAAGTTAATGCATTAAAACTAGGACCATTCAGAGTCACTCCACAGCGCTTCCTCTTATAACTCACCTCATAGTAGAGCTTCGTTTGAGGCACCAGCTAGGTTGCTGGTGGCTGCACTGTCCATGCCACTTTCTAGGTTCATGCTTTGGATCATAGAGAGCAGGGCAGAGCAGAGCAGAAGAAAGAGGGCTTGGTGGTGCAGCTGCCCTGAAGGCTGCCAGGGAGGACACGCCACTCCTGTCGGAAGCCCATCAAGGCGGGAGTGAATGGGGGTCAGGCTTTGAGACATCCAGCTGAGACCTGGGGAGGGGCCTCATCCCTTTGGCATGGCCATATGTAAAGCCCTCTGTCAGTTACCCACACACCCGGTAGGAACCCTTTAAGAAGCTCATGGTTCACAAAGTTTAGCATGATCCATCCTTTGATCTGCCTGTGTTCCCTTTGGTTTTCCTACATTAGGTAACCATAGGGGTTAAGAGGTTGGTGGGGGATCCCTGGGGAAAAAATACTAAAAATTTCTAAAGCCCACCCTAAGGAAGAAGATATCCATCTTTATGGTGGACATTTCAATGAGAACTGCACAATTTGGACAATTTCTAGGCAAACATGTATCTCTGGGCTCCCAGTCCCTCCTGTTCTCCCTGGGAGGCCCCTTATCTTAGCACGAGCAGCTTGATCACAGGAGAATGCACTGCCTTTGGAGTCAGACAGGCCTACGTTCCGGAAACAGTGCTGCCTCGGGCTGGTACATTACATGCATAAAAGGTGGAGTGACACTCTACTTCAATTGGCTTGCCGCAAAAATGGAATGATGCTGTGTAGGCACAAGTGCCTAACACATTCTCTGGTAGGAACTAGTTATTGGTATCTATTTTCTCCCTCCAATAGCTATGGCTAATACACTAGAATGAGTCTAGGGCCAGAATCAATCAGACCTATAAGTCGAGAACCCTGGTCAAGCTAATTAACCTCTAAGGCTCCCAGGCTCAACTCCTAAAAGTAGGCAGCATCCAAAACATCTAGCAGGGTGTGAAGAGTAATAAAAACAGCAAATGGAAGTTGCCCAGCATGGAATCTTGGTGCTGGGCACACTCTTGTCAAAGACTAGATTCCTTGGGAAGCAGATGCTGGGGTGGGGAACAGAACACAGGATGTCTATTAAGGAGTGTTATGGGGATCAGTAGGAAGAGGAGAAGAGAAAGCAGGATCTGGCAGAGGAAGGAAGCAAATTGCAAAACAGGTCTTACAACAGTCATTGAGTACCCCAGGGAGAGTTCTGCAGTGCAGTGGGTTCCAGAATTTCCCCTGAGGTTGGTCAGGGTATCCAGGCCTTTGCAGTTCCACATTGACTGGTCATTAGACATGGACTGCCACAGGAAAGGATGTGAACTCCAGCACACTGGCTTTGTGCAGTGGCTGCTGATAGCTGTCAGCCGTCTGCTGCACTTCCAGGAGCCAGAGAGACAGGTCCTACACTGAGAGGATATTTGGAGAACACAGCTCTGTGTCCTCCAAAGTCCACATCTCTCGCCACCAGTCCACATGTGCTCAGAGAACAGCTTTTCAGGACTCCGGTGGGCCTCTCTCCCTGGGAAAACATAGGCGAGAAAGGTCTGTGGGCCAGTTAACCGTCCTGCCACTGTAATTGTCCTCAATGGTACAGGAGACTCCCTGTCTTCCTCCTCCATTGTCTCCTCTAGATTCCTCTGAACCCCTGGTACTACTTCTGCTGGTTTCTGTAGTTTACTTGGTGCAGTGACCCGGATCCTTTCTCAGCATGGACTTGCTTTCTTACAATCAGAATTGGACATGAAAATGTCAAGAAATGCCCAATAGGTCAGCAAGGTACTAAACAAATTCCCTTCTGCTCTGTTGTGTAAGTGGAACCTACCTCCTCCCAGTAATCACGATGCTGATTCCTCTTTGTCAGGTTGGTATGAGAAGCCCACAGGGCCAACATGGTAGCTACAGCTTCAAATATAAAGGGCTCTGTGTTTTCCTGGTGGAAGTGTTCTCCTTTTGATGGTGAGACCCCTCAACCTGTACAGCCTAATATTACAGGTGAGGAAAGCTTGAGTCCCCACACTGTGCCATTCAGAGTGATGGTAAATAGAGCCTGGCCTATGCCCACCCTTTGCTTAGCAAATTCATGTGTTTGTGTTATTATAGACATAGAATCACATAGCAGTGTTTGAAGTAGAGTACTGTATCATGAAGGATAACACCCCTATCATAAAATAAAATGAAATATCTCATAAAATGTCACTGGTGCTTTCACTGAGCCTTTCCTAAGCAATTCCAATACTCTACCAGGCCGGCTGCTTCTGGGTGGTCCCTAACTGTAGTCCACAACCTTTCTGGCACAAGAGACCAGTTTCATGGAACAAAATTTTTCCATAGAGTGGGGAGGGGTGATTCAAGGTGATGATTCAAGGTGGTAATGTGAGCAATGGGAGGGGCAGTAAGTACAGGTAAAGCTTAGCTCTCTTACCCGCTGATCACCTCCTAACAGGCCATAGATGGCTACAGATCCCTGGCCCTGGGGGTTGGGGACGTCAGGTCTATAATATGGGTGGCTCTCATGATCAAAGTTTCCTTTGATAAAAGCAGGTCCTCTGACCAGATGTAATGTTTTTTGGGTTATTTAGTAGTATTATTATTGATTTTTGATTCTGGATCAGTGGATTGTTAGACTTTATACATTGTTGGAAAGTGACAATGGCTGATGCCCTATGGCAGAAAAAGTAAACTCACACCAGGAAGATACAACCAATTCTATAAGAATGAATCATCAGCCCTTCCAGCGTGAAAGGAATTCAAATGCAGCCAACTTGCCACCAAGTGGCCATGTGGTCTCATTGCAGGGGGCGCCTTTGAGCCATGGGCTCAGCTAGATCAGCCAGGCATAGCTTCCATCCCGGCACCGTGGCCATTTCCCAGGTGCCCTTTTTGCCTTTACTGGGTGGGATGTCTGATGATGGAGCCTGGGTGAGGTCAGTGGACCAGAGCACATTGTCAGCTTGGTAGTTTAGTGCCTGTTCTGGGACACATGGTCTCTGCAGGGTAGTAAGTTCTCAGACCAGTATTAAGCTTCCTGCCTCTCATCTCAAGTCCATCCTCTTGTAAATAAACTTTTATTTTACAGAAGTTGGTGCAAAGAAGGTAGTGCAGGGAATTCTCATGTACCTCTCGCTCAGCTTCTCTTGTCATCAACATCTTACATTAGCAGAGCACCCTTGTCATAAGCAATGACCTGATATTGATACATCATGATTAACTGAAGTCCATACTTCATTCGGGTCTCCTTGCCTTTTCCCGAACATTCTGTTCTGTTTTAGGATCCAGTCCAGGACACCAGATCACATTTGGTACCCCGTCTCCTCAGGGCTGTCAGTGTGACAGGTACTCAGACTTTCCTTGTTCTTGTTGACTTTGATAGTTTTGCAGAACTCCTGCAAGTTATTGTACGGAATGTTCCTCAACTGGACTCCTCTGAAGTTTTCCTTGTCATGACTCAACTTGAATAATTTGATTTGGAGAAGAAGATCAAAGAGGTTAAAGGCTATCACAGCACATTTTTTAGAGGGTGCTTTCCACCAATGTGACATCACTGTTGATGTTAGCTTTAATCACCTGGATTTCTCTTCTGAACATTGCTCTTCTATTCTTCTTTTTCTATACTGTGTTTCCTTGAGAGTGGAATATCTACATAAACTATTCAGAATTTTTCTGCATGAGAAATTTCTCTCTCTCCCTATTTATTAATTTATTCAATCATTTATTTATATCGGTATGAACTTCTACCCTGGATAATAACCCAACAGTACTTGACTTATTTTATTGCTCTTGTGATGATAGCTCTGGCTGTTTGGAGCTCTTTCAGTGCTGTCATTATGAAGTTTGTTCATTTAGTTGAGCTCTTTCTGTCTTTCATCACTACAGATGTTCCGGGTCCTGTTGTCTGTTTCCCACCCTAGTCCTAGAATCATCCATATCTCCAAGGAGCCCTTATTTCTTTTCTTGGAGATGAGATTTAGAAACTGACATTGAGTGGTAGATGTGCTCGCAGCAATCCAAGCCTTGTGGTTTCTAGGTCATCTTAGCTAACAAATCAGGGATATCTATATCTATATGCAGATATGGCTGGGGTCTAGATGAGTTGATAGAAAGCTGCTCTGCAGTCTCTGAGGCCCTGGGTTCAATCCCCAGCACTGCAAAAAATGGGAGAAGGACATGGCAATCCACTTCCGAAGCAGTCCCAAAACAGCCATTGAAAACCCTATGAGGGTCACTATGAGTCAGACCTGACTCAATGACACCTAACAACAAACATGTAGACATAGATATATATGTACACATATATCTGTAAGTGAATTTTTATATAACCACCTATTTCTATTTGTTGTTAGGTGCTGTGGAGTCGGTATCCAACTCATAGTGAGTATCCAACTCATAGCGACCCTCATAGGGTTTTCAATGGCTATTTTCGAGATTGCCTTGGGAGTGGATTGCCAGGTCCTTCTCCCATTTTTGTGGTGCTGGGAATTGAACTCAGGACCTCAGAGACTGAAGTGCAGCACTCTACCAACTGAGCTAAATCCCAGCCCCACCTATTTCTATAGTAAACCAAGAATGAGTTCATGCTGATGTCTCCAACTCCAGTCTGTTACCACATGGAACACTCTCCCTCTTCCTTGTACTTTTCTGTAACTTCTCACTGAAACAGTGAGCTACCTGGCCCACCATCCATTTACTTAATTGTTCAGCTCCAGCCTGCATGGTAGTTTCAGAATTGTTAGCTCACATCCTCATAAAAAAATACCTTCATCAGTGATAGTACAGTGCATAGGAACAATGCTATTGGTCTTCTGTCTTCCCAGCTCCACTCGTTTCTGGTGACTTAGGTCATCACTGTGTCCCTGTAAATCCATTCTTGTTTCTCCCATTGGTGATACTGTCACTGAACCCTACAAGCATGTTTCCCTGTCGGCTAACATCACAGTAAGTCCTGCTCATTGAGGATGCTACAGGGGCACTGGAGGGATGCAGAAAGAGAAGGGGCTTCCTGTTCCAGTCCTGGTGTGCCCTTCCCTGTTAATTCCTAGGACAGCGTGGCAGCCAGCAGCACGCAGCCAGTGCCTCTCCCTTTCCCAATCGTCCTAGGGCCACAGCCAGCCCAGGAGCATGCCAGCCACACGGGACTCCTCTCCCTGGAGGTCCTGTGCATGGTTTATTGTTGTGTTGATACTGTCATGAAGTTCTTAGTGACTTCATAAATTTGTACTTATGCTCCATAAGTGAAGTCTAATGGGATGGTGGAGCATGTCTGTGAGCAGAGGAGGAAACCAGGCAGTAGTTCTCAGATGGGCCCAGGTCTGCAACACAGCCACAGTGGTGGCAGGAGTGCTAGGCACTCAGGAATACCCAAGGCAGGGAGGGACTCTGCAGACCTCTCCAGGGCTGCCTGGGCTGGAATAACAGCAACCACAGTGGATGCAACAGTGGTGGCCGCAACAGACTGGGGAAAAAAAGACTCTTCAGGGATAGCATGTTGGGCCTGAGGTGAGAGGCCGGCTTGCCTCCTACCCCAGGCCTGCTCTGTGCCTCAGCATGAACATTAACTGTGGCCTGAGCACCTGTATTTGGGCAGTAAACTTTCTCAGTAAATAAAAGCATACACCTAAGTGTTTCAAAACACATTGGACAGTCATGAGAATTCTTTAAAAAATTTGTAATCTCTGGTTTTGAGATCCTAAGAGATTAGAAAGCAAATATCCCTAAGGTGAAAGGAGAAACTAAATGTAAAGAGGATTGCATTCAAAAGAAAAAAACAGTATTCTTATATGAACTTTTCAGTGAACCAATTATTAACAAGAAAGACAATTTTAAATTAATGTCTTCTTGTCATTGAAAATACAGCACTAAAATACATAACAGGCATTTTGAATTATACACAAATCATGCAGTCATTTTAGTTTCTTATACAAACTCCACAAATTACAGGAAATGTCAGAGGAAGCATTAAAATGCCATTTATAAATTTACATTTAAAATTAAATTAAGAAAAACATAAATGATTTATATAAAGAGTTAAATCTTTTTAGAAAAAGATTTAGAATCACACTCTAAATGTATTAAAATTTATATTTCAAAATAATTTGTCAGAAATTTATCCTGATGTTGACAGAGTCTATAATGTAACTCTTAAGAGCTCCATTAACAGTTGCATCAGCAGAAAGATCTTTCTCAAAATTGAAAATTATTTATGATTTTACACTGCCAAGAGCAATTGATAATGTATTCAATTATGACTCTGAAAATAAAATCACTAAGTTATCTTGGATTGGCAAAAGGAATCATAAATACCTCATGATCAATCAGGATAAGCACATTAATAAAGTATTTATTATACTACATAAAATTATGATACCAAGAATATTGATTTTTGCAATTTATAAGTTTGTTGTCATCCTTGTATCACTATTAACCTTTTAATGTTGTTGTTGTTGTTAGGTGCCATCTAGTCGGGTCCAACTCATAGTGACCCTATGTACCACAGAACTAAACACTCCCCCACACTGTGCTGTGCCCAGCACTAGATCAGTGCTTCTCTGCTATTCATAGGGTCTTCAGTGGCTGATTGTTCCTGGAGTGGGCTGTCAGGACCTTCTTCCATTTTTGGCAGTGCTGGGGATTGATCCCAGGACCTCAGAGAATGCAGAGTAGCCCTGTACCAACTGAGCTAAACAGCCCTCTTTTGTATTGTATGTGATAAGTTAAAATTTTTTGTATTAAGCACCTTTGACTGTACTTCTTTTTCTTTCCCCCGCTATGTGAGGAAATGTTCCCACATTCTTGTTTTGCACACAGCCCTGTGCATTGTGGGGCTGACCTATCCCCCAGTGGCCTCCAGTGAGGCTTCTGGGTATCTTATCAGCACCTCAGCAGGCAGTTCCCTGCTTCCCAGAGGGCCTCCAGTCCTTCAGTCGACTTTCCAGTATCGGGGGCAACCTAGCACACTGTCTGCCAAGTCTCTAGAGGGTGCCCTATCCAATGTGTTTCTCCCTGTGGCACCCTACCTCGGCACAGAGGCCCTGACTGTGCCCCCTCTCTGTTGTTCTGGGGTTCTTCAGAGTTCTTAGCAGTTAACCGCCCTTTAGTCTTCTCTGGGCTGGGATTTAGCTCAGTTGGTAGAGCACTGCATTGCAGTCTCTGAGGTCCTGAGTTCGATTCCCAGCACCACAAACATGGGAGAAGGATGTGGCAATCCGCTCCCGAGGAAACACCAAAACAATCAGCCATTGAAAACCCTATGAGGGTCGCTATGACTCTACGGCACCTAACAACAAGTTCTACCCTGGCTACCAGTTAATACTTCTCCATCTGGAACTTTGCCTGCTCTCCTTACCATGCAGTGTCTTAGGATCCTGACCGACCCATGTGCTGTGAGGATCGTGGGATTTCCTGGCTGTTCCCCTGAGTTTGCCCCTCACGCCTCTCTCCAGGCTCTTCACTCTCAGTCTGTCAGGGCCTCCACGAGCTGCCTCAAGCCCTTTGCACTTTCCAAGAGTCCCAGCAAATCCCAACTCCGAGCAACTCCTCTCTCCATGAGAGGTGAACAGCCAGGGTAGCCTCTGGAAAGGATCTTATGGTCCCCTGTCTTTTGGTGCCACCCACAAGCAAGGCTGTAATTTGCCTTCTGCCTGTCTGACTCAGACCCTCCTCTGCTGACCAGAGGCGGGAGCTGGGGCAGAGGTGCTGCTGCCTGGCTGACGAGGACCTGTGAGGTCAGAGCTACCTGTTTGTCGAGTCTCCTCATGTCTTCCGGCCAGCCATACTTATTCTAAAAAGTGCCATCCTGTCCTCCGGCGGCATCATTACCTCACTTGCCTGGCCTTATAACTGATGGGTTTAAGAGCTCAGTGGGTGACCCGCAGTTCCAGAAGCAGGGCCACTCACCACCCCATGGAAGGAGTCTCCATCTCTCCCAGGTCGCAGCCGAGTGCCCGAGGGGATTCCCAGAAGTCATGTTATTCCTGCTGCAGATGATCCGCCCTTGCAACACCTCGTTGTGTGTATTGTGATTCTTCCATGGGGATTTGCCACAAATTCTGTATGGCCTCTCTTCCCAGCACTTAACCTCGGACACTCTAGGAGTCTGCAGATGTACAACCCAGGTATCCTAAGTGTTCACACCCTTTACTGATATGGGGTCGCCCAGCATGGCAGACAGACCCGAGTATGGCCAACACATCCACGCTCTGCATAATCTCTTCCCTTTGGTCTGGGTAGGACCTGTGGCTGGCTGCTAAAACCAGTGGATTATGGCAGCTGTGGTGGAATGCTGCTGCCCACTGTTTGTCTTGCTATTTTAATGGTGCAATCTGTGTGGCCTCCTTGCTGGCTTCCCATCTATCTTGTCCCAAGAGCATGCTGTGTTCTGTTAACCTTCTCTTCAGCTCTCTGCGGGTAAAGACCCATAGCCCTTCTCACCTTGCTTTTATTATAATAACCTTGGTTTTATTATAATTCTTTCTCCCTTGCTTCTGATGGTTAATATGCCCACTGGATCTCTGTCACTTTAGAGTCCTATTATCCCCATTGCTATCCATGGGTCTACTTCTGTTATGGTCTGTCCTGCTACCAGCTTTGGTTCCCGAAGAAAACACCACTAATGCCAGTGTCCCTCCCTCAGTGGATGGGTTTGGAGTCTACCCTTCTTTGGAATTGGGCTATTCTGGAGAAGAAGCGCTGGACCTGCTTCTCAGCTCTCTTCTCATCTCCCAATCTAAAAGACAGGAGGATCTGATTGTAAAATGGCAGGGTGTCCTTTGATTTTCACATTATTCACTCAACTGGAAATTAGTGCTTTCAGCTCTTATCTTTTCCCAGAGCTTTAGTTTAGCAATAATCAAAAGATACATTCTTGTATAGTTAATACCTTCTACAAATGTCTCAATGTCCTCCTGAATCTCACCAAATAATGTTGTCCACATTCACTACCGGTGAGACTTTAAACAATTAGTTGGCCGTCCTGCGCCAAGTATATGAACTCTGGCAGCACTAGCTGTGGGTCTTCACTGTTAAGAAGGAGAGTAATCCTCCTCAAGACCACCTTAGCACCTGCTTTCCCAGACCATTCTTGGTACCTTCCGTCATAGAGATGAGCACGAAGCTGCCTATTGGGAAGCAGTTGAGGTCAACATCCAGGGAAGGGAGGGGAAAGAAGCAATAGGTCAGAGGGGGAACTGGAGCTGTGGGCAGGCCAGCCTCAGACTCCCCCCACTCTAGAGGGACTTCGAAGCAACAAGGGCCCTTCACAGTTGGCCTGTGGTGGCCAGACTTATACTGTCACCAACTTTATATTAATCAGAAGTGGATGTTGGCCATCACAGGAAGGAACGTGACTTCGGGTGACCTCAGAATAGGAATTCATGAAGGTACTGCCAGGTTCTTCCCAGTGTGCCCAACAGACGGGGGAAATTCTCCCATCGAAGGAGTACCTGGGCAATGTATCACTGCGTCCATCACAGTAATCAGTGGACTTAATTTCCTTCTTCTTTCATATATAAAATCCAATATAGTATGAGAAATATGCACAGCTCATACTTGACACTGGAAAATTCTGTGCAGCTGGGAAAATAGATTATTATCTTGAAAAACTGTAGAACTGAGGGTAAGCCCTATGTACAGGTAAGTTGGGTGCCCTCTCCTATGTTGTGAGTGACAGAGAATGTTCTTTAAACTTTCCACTCCAACTACAGTTTTTATTTCTTCCCATTGTCCTCTCTTCCTATACTCTAAGAAAGAAAACAAATTGAGTAATTAGTCAACTTAGTGCATGCAGTAACCAAAGGTAAAATTCTCCTACCCAAATTCCATATGATAAAGACCATTTTCCCCAGGAAAGGAAGCCTAAAAGCTAAAATAAGTGCAAGATTAGATTTCTTAAAAGCTATTTTTAAAACATACTCAAGGGTGTCCTAAAGGGATAAGGAATTACAGTGCCCCTCCCTCCCAGGTTGAGGCTAGATGGTGAACATAGGGCCAGGATTTGTTCCCTGAACCAAACAGCATGGTGATACGCAGAACGTAGGTGCCAAGGCTCCCTGCTGTGTGCCTATTCATATCCAGCGGTGCTATGACCCCAGCCAATCCCAGATCATCTCTCACCTGATCTCCTACACATAAGGTTTTTTTGGAAGATGTGGACAGTGTTTGTCTTCCTGGAGGAGCCAGAGGGAAGAGGTGATTTTGTACGTGCTCTCATCCACTGCAAAAATTTGCCCAGATCCCATGAGTTAGGGTGCTGGCTTTGTGTGTACTGCTCCAACTGAATAAAGGTTTTTGTTTTTAATTACTAGCTTAAGTGTCCATGAGAGGGATGTGGTAGAAATAGAGATTTGGTGTCAGGAAGCACCACATCTTGAATTCCAGCTACTGGTCCAAAACTCTGTTACTTAAGGTAGTTACTCAGCCTCCAAGAGATGGAAGCCTACTTTTACACAGAAGAGGATCCCAAGAATTTGGCTCCCTTTTTTTTAATCTTTCCCTGTAGGGTGGACAGGTATGAGGAGTGCCTCTCACTGAGAAGAAGTCACAAGTAGCAGGTGGCACAGCAGGACAGATAGCAGAAGCACAGGTGGAGTGAGGAGACTGTGGGGTATGGGGAGGATCTATTCCCTTTTCCTATTCACTTCTTTTGTAAACTACAGCCTTTTAACACTTAAACTTTTCCCAGACTCCTTGCTTCTATGGCTAGCTCTTTACTTACCATTATGGCTTGCTCATGATATGGTAAGTGCTTGCAGAAAGTCGACCAGATGGCTTGATGACTTCATTTACTCTCTCTTTGGGAAAACAATGGAAGGAAATCCCAGTTACTTATTCTCTCACAGGCCGGGGTGTGCAGCGATTGCTTCTGAAAATGAAAAGATGAACATGCTTATTGTGTGCCTGGAAGCTCTGGGGAACCCAGACACACTTTCTGCTCCACCATTTTATTCGAGAACATAAGGAAGTAATTGTACACCTTGCTGAGGGGAAAAAAGGCACATTGTATATTGCAAGTATCAAAATCTTTCCTTTAGGATTAGAATATGTAGCTGACATGGAGAAAATAATGTCAAGATGTTGTGAAGGAGAAAAAAAAATATCTCAAGACTCCAGCTCTTTAGAACTGAGTATTGTCAGCACCTGCATGGTCTCACATCTCTTAGAGACTATAACCCGGACATCCTCCCCCAACCAAATAGTCAGACATGAGTTCCCCTGGAAGATACAGAAATAAAGCAAGGGAGAATGCACAAGAACTCTTCCCAAGAGTTTCAAAATATTTCCAAATATGAGAGTGTTAAAGATCAATTTCCTTTGTGGTAACTGGTAGCCTTCTCAGTCCAAAGGGCAGCCACATTGCTGTACTTTTTTTTTTAATTTTTTAATTTTTGGTGGTACTTGCTGGTTGAACCCAGGACCTTGCACAGACTTTGCAAGTGCTCTACTGCTGAGCTGCACCTGCAGTCCCTTTTAAATTTTTTGTCTTGAGACAGGGTCTTAGTAAGTTACACAGGCTGCCCCTGGCCTCACACCTGTGATCCTCCTGCCTCCACCTCTTGAGTCACCGGGATCACAGGCATGCGCCACCGCGCTCAGCTGCTGTGCATCTTTTATTCACACTGGATCGCAGTGTGAGTCCAGCACACCAATGGGCCTTCTCATGCCTGTGTTCTGCCAGCCAGGAGACAGGGACAAAGCAGGGAATAGATGGGACGTTTGCAGTCACAGCTGGTTCCTATCCATCCTGACCCTTACTGAAATGTGCACTCTCTCAGAGCCTTAACTTCCCCATTTGCGTTGGCAAGATCTATTTCAAAGTGGTATAATGATCTTTCAATGTGAACAAGGGGCGATAAACTTTCTGCATGATGGAGACATTTCCTAAATGGACAGGGGTTAATTCCACAAGGGCAGTGCCCTCTGGCTGACCCTCTGCACTTTCCATGGTGCCAGGTATATAGCAGGTGCTCAGAACTGTTTGTGCAATAAATGAACCATATTAATCATCCCCCATTCCCAAGTACAGTCACTCTATAAACAAGCAAAAATGCCTCCTCTCCTGTAAGGAGAGACTACATGGATTTAACCAGAGGAAGCCACAGCAGGGCCTCAGTTTCCAGATCTCTGCCGGTGGAAATATAAATAGATGCAGCCACTTTGGAGAACAATTTGGGGAGAAGTCTAGCAATGTTGAGCATGCATGCATACCTTGAGACCAAGAAATTCTGTTCCAAGACACATCTCCCCAAGAATACACCTTTGCATGCGAGGTTACTGTAGTATTCAGCTTTCCATTCCTGTGGCAAATGTTTGAGACAAGTCAACTTATAGAGCGAAAAGGTATTTTAGGGAGTCACAGTTTCAGAGTTTTCAGTCCGTGGTTGCTTGATCCCACTGTTTTAGGACCCATGACGAGGCAGCACTTTATGGCAAGAGGGTGTGGCAAAGCAAGGCCCTTACCTCATGGCCAAGAACTGAAAGAGATAAAGGAAAGAGACCAGGGTCTCTCAGTCTCCTTCAAGGGCACATCGTCAGTGACCTAACACCTCCTTATGAGGCTGGGTCCCCTAAAGGCTTCACCACTTCCCAATAGCATCACGGGCTGGGGGCCAAGTCCCTAACACACGAGATTTTAGGGGCATTCCAGATCCAGCTTTGTAATAGTGAATATGTTTGTGGTAGTGAACAATGGAAGAGAACTTATAAGTAACTGGAGAATCAATATATTCTTAATATGGCATTTTACAAAAAAGGGAAAGTTAATAAAAAGAAGTGCATATACATATATATATATATATATATATATATATATATATATATATATATATATAGAGAGAGAGAGAGAGAGAGAGAGAGAGAGAGAGAGAGGCTCTCATGTTGATAATTGTGAGCAAAAGAAAAAATCATTTGAAAAGAACATACATAGACCACATTTTGATCATGGGCTGGGATTTAGCTCAGTGGGTAGAGCGCTGCTCTGCAGTCTCTGAGGCCCCAAGTTCAATTCCCGGGACCGCAAAAATGGGAGAAGGGCCTGGCAATCCACTCCCAAGACAATCCCGAAGCACTCAGCCATTGAAAACCCTATGAGGGTCGCTATGAGTCGGATACCGACTCGAAGGCACCTAACAACAACAACAACATTTTGATTGATGCTTTTGAATTGTGGTGCTGGAGATGTCTATTGAATATACCATGGACTGCCAAAAGAACCAACAAATCTTTCCTAGAAGAAGTGCAACCAGAGTGCTCCTTGGAAGCAAGAATGGCCAGACTGCGTCTTAGGTATCTCGGACATGTAGTCAGGAGAGATCAATCCCTGGAGAAGGACATCATGTTTGGGAGAGTGGCAGGTCAACACAAAAGAGGAAAACCCTCCACCAGATGGATTGACACAGTGTCTGCAACAATGGGCTTAAACATAAATAAAATGGTTTGCCTGGCACAGAATCAGCAAGTGTTTCGATCTGCTGTACATAGGGTCGCTATGAGTCGGACTCAACTGGATGGCACCTAACAACAACAACAACATTCTGATTACATACATACAGTTTAAAACATTTGCAACAGTGCCATATATTGCTTAGACGTATAAACGTGTACAATTAAAACATAAGGCAATGCAAAGAAGACTGAACACTGCATTTAGAAGAGTGGTTACCTCTAAGGAGAGGAGCTGAAATCTGCCAAAACATACAGGAGAATTTAACAGAAGGAAGAACAGGTAATGCTTGATGTTTTAGAACATGCAGGTGTATGAGGTATTATTTTCATACATCCTAGAAGTGAAAAGGTTTGCATAAGAATAATCTAAGGTTCTTTTTTCTCTACTGAGAATTGTAGAGACTCCTGCTGAACTCACCCATCTTTCCATTCCAAAGATGAACAATGCAAAGCCCGGAGAAATGAAGTAATTTGCCTAAGGTACATAGTCAGGTGTTGAAAGATTAATCTAACCTGAGATCAGAGCCCAGATTTTCCAGACCCTGTGCCAAAGGTTATTATGCTGCTCTTTCTAATTGTACTTGGTCCAGTTCTTTTCCTCTTGAGATAGGCAGGAATCTGAACACAGGCGTGAACAAAGGCACAAGGACAGTTCAGACACTTAGTAGGACAGCCACTCAGATAGAGGAGGGACAGAGGAAGGGCTTGGTGAAGCCAGACAGCCAGAGTGTTCTTGGGAAAGTGTTTAAGAGCTTCTCCAAAGGCTCTGATTTTTCTGCCTTGGCAAGATTGTAAGATGTCCTTTAAAAAAGGCCGTGCTGACTCACTGGCCTTTCCACTCCTGGACCCTAGAGAACTAGGACCATTGATGCCAAATCTGGGTTTTATCACTAAGACAGTTGCACTTGTAGAGCATTATAAAGGTCTGTCCTTGAAACTCAGATACAATTCATAACTAAAGATTCAGCATAACCTCAAAACAGCAGGGTTATGATAATAAGTTCATGAATAAACAAGCCCCGTTTGTGCTACTTTATGTACACCATGAGGCAAAAAAGACCTTCAATAGGGGTAACACCAACGTCCCTCTGCATGTCTTCACTTAGTGCTCATTTACACTGGACAGTGAGTTTTCTCTCCCCATTCAAATTCTCTCCTTCACTAAGGTTCAGTACAAAGCTGGTAGGTTTTGGGGGCGTCATCCCCCGTGACACATTCATAAGGTTATTATTGTCTGCTCCTCCTCTCCCACACTCCCAAGCCTTTGGGGTTTTTAACCCAATGTTCTTAATGCACATTGTCTGTACCATGCCTACCCTGGAGACAGAGTAACTTGGCTGCTTGGTATGGAAAAGTTGGGTGTTTCCCTACTGAGCCAATACCCCCCTCTATCTGGGGGATTTCTCAGCCACCTCCCTGATTCGTGAAGTGATGCAATGTCCTGGGAGCATTGAGCAGCACAGGGCACCATCTCTGACCCAGCCCGACGTCCCTGAGCCTCCCTAATCACAGTGGGAATCAGCCCAAGGCCCAGGAGGGCCTGACACCACCAGCCCTTATCTCTCCTCCCACTCTTGTCAAAAGTCCCTACCTTGTTTGGAGTTGGTCTTTTGAAAGCCGTTATCTCCCTTTTCCATTCCCTCCTTCAACAAATATTCTGGAGCCGATCAATGCCCAGGGTGCATACTGCTCCAAAACTTTTCTAGAAGAGATTTGTTTCCATTAGAATTTTGCTCAAGAGAATTTCTCGAGCATAGCTCAGGAGGCCTACCTGTCAGCACACAGCACTTCTATCAAGTGACAGAAATGCGACCACACCATGACAGCCTCGGCTGGAGGGGAGGCTGGGGCAATGCAGCCTCCCCGCGCTCCTGTGTGTCAGCTGGGCCCATGCTAAGTGTGCCATGGTCTGTGCCAGGGTGTGGTGGTGTGTCTGGCTTCCCTGTACCACACTGGAGATTCCTGGGGGAGAATGAGGCAGAGCGTGGCATGTGACAGCTTAGGGGGCCCTGGGCTCACAGGCAGGGGCAGGTGTGGAGGGCAGGACGCATCGCCCAGAGACAGCAGGGCATTCCTGGAAGGGAAAGCAAGCTAAGCAAAGGCCACTGCACTGCTCTCGGCCACGGCCACGCATTCAAAACTCACCCGAAGGCTGAACAAGATGCCCTAGCAGGGAGTAAGGCCTAGAAGACAGGCCAGAGCACCACTTCAGTGATGTTCCTTGTCCCCAGGGAGCCTTAGCCTTCATTCTGATGCCATCCCCAGAGGAAACGACACAGCCCCAAGGAAGCACAGAAGGGACTGAGAGGAGATGCTGCTCCTCCAACTCTGACCTTAGGTCAGCTTCCCAGACCTCATTTCTCTTTCTTGATAATTGATTATTTTTGGTACATTCTTCAAAGTCTTTGTGAGTAGCATAATTATATTGTTGTTATATTGTTGTTAGGTGTTGTGGAGTCAGGTCCGACACATAGGGACCCTATGTACAACAGAATGAAACAGTCTCAGACACTGCGCCATGCCTGGCACTATGTCAGTGCTTCTCTGCTATTCATAGGGTTTTTGATGGCTGACTGTTTTGGGAGTGGCCTGCCAGGTCCTTCTCCCATCCTATAGCACCTGGTATTCCCAGGTGGTCTCCCATCCGAGAACTAACCAGGTCGACTCTGCTTATCTTCTGAGATCCAATGAGATCACATTCCAGAGTGGTATGACTATAGACATAATTACACTATCACATTAGAATTTCTACATGGGAAATGCAATATGTTGAATCTACTTCAGTTTTTATAGCCTTTTACCATTTCTTCATTAATTCATACATTATAAATACATAATTTATCTGTTTCAAATGTACTTAAATTTTATGGGAATATATCTATGTTTTAAACAAATATCCTGGTAAATAGTACCCAAGTTTCTTTCCAACTTTCAAAATGGCTGGATGTGTTGAAGAGAGGCAAATACAAGTTGGTACTTTTTGAGTTATTCCTTTTAACTTTAAATTTTCCTTCAAAAGAGTTGGAGTGCAAGATTGCAGAAATCGCAAAAATGAGCCAGTGGAATGATGCTTCATTCTTCTGAGCTAAGTATAATCAAATTTACTTGTTTTGTTTTTAACACCAAACTGAAGATGCAATATAAACCCTAAAAGTTGGCCTGGGCTTTGCTGGCAGAGGACACAGAACCAAAGAAATAGAGGACAGAAGGAAGGAAAGAAGGAAGGAAGGAAGGAAGGAAGGAAGGAAGGAAGGAAGGCAGGCAGGCAGGCAGGCAGGCAGGCAGGCAGGCAGGCAAGAAAGAAAGAAGGTGGGCGGACGGGCACTGGGAGTGAATGAGGGAAAAAAGGAAGGAGAAGGGAAGGAAGGAGAAAAGGAAGGAAAGAAGGGAGGAAGGAAGATAGGAAAGAAGAAAGGAAGGAAAAGGGAAGACGGAGAAAGAGAAGGAGGGAGGGAAGAAAAAGGGAAGGAGGAAAGAACAGATGGAGGGAAGGGAAAGGAGGGAAATGTTTAGGACTTTGAATCACTCTTCAGAGCATAGTTAGTGACAAATTCCTTCCTTGTTGGTGAAAGTTGGTATCTAGAAATTCTACTCAGATGAAGGCACAGCTGTGTCCTCAGACAGCATGTGAACCAGGGATTCCCCATGTCGCGAGGGCATATGGAGATGTGGCTAATGTGCCTCAGATGTCAGGCTTTGTCTGAGGGTCCATGAGATCCCAGAGGAAGGTGGGTCGTGACAGATGCAAACCAACTTCCTCCAAAACACTGCACCCAGGGACCTCCCAGAGGCAAACTTACTGACCCCTTCCTGATATGCTCAGCCGCCCGCCCTGTGCCCAGCACTCCTCAAGCTCATCTACTTGAGTCCCACAGCACTGCCTGCCTCACCTGTCACCTTCTCCAGACTGGTGCCCGATTAGCTTCCTGCGCAGGCTTCTTAAGGGAGGCGAGCCAGGCCTGAACCAGACTGAGGACAAAGCTGTCACCATCTCTCCAGCTTTCTCCCTGCTCAAATTCCTCAGAGGCTTCTTCTGGAAGGCTGTTCCACCTGTGTGCCGCATGGACAAGCTCTCCTGACCACAAGGGATGGTGCCCGCGTCCCTGTCCCTGGGATGCACCAGGCTGCCGATGCACAGGTGACAATGTAGCTCTGAGGGGCTCATCTCAGAGTCCCCTGCCCGCTTGAGCATGCTGCTGATCTCCAGGGGCTGCTCTGGCCGCCCTCAGTGACATGCTGCCCTGCCCTGCCAGGTGCTTTCACGGCTGTTACCACCAGCTGCCTTCCTTCCCGAGCTGCTGGGGCCTCCCAGTGCTAGGCTTTTATGGAGGCTTTGGTGCAACAGTTCTTTAATGTTTGGATCACTTTTTGCAGCATACGCCTTACTTGGGCTGCAAAACACCCAGTGGCTGCAGCATATTGTTGACACGCCATCTCTGTTTTACTCCTAATTGCACCAAATCTGTGCGCCTCACAATTCTTCCCTGAAGACTCCTCAGGGTCTCCTGAACACGGACCCTAGCTCCTCACAGGCCTCAGCGTTCACCCTCACACCCCCAATTCCTGCAGCTCTGCAGTGAATGCTTAGCCCCAGGCAGGAACCAAGTGTTGGACACAGCTCTGCCACGGTGAACGGGGATTCGGAAAATGGTTATAAAATGGATTGATGACCAACTGTGAACTTGGGCCGTCTTGACAACATTTGGCTTGTCATTGGCCGGAAAGGCATGTCCGAGGCCACTACTTTGAGAGTAGGAGAGTGGCCAGATACGGTCACAGCAATTAGTCCTGCCTGTTCTCATTTGAGTTTTTCTCTGCAGAAGGATTTCTTGATTGAATGTCACAAAGACTGCCATCCCCACTGGAATTGGGTTTTTAGTGCTCACTCTTTATGGGGACTCACAGGAGAATTTAGAAAATGCAGATGTACAAATTGCCCCCCACCCTGACATCTATTTGAGATACTGTGGAGGCTTGTGTGTTGCTGTGATGCTGAAAGCTATGCCACCAATATCTCAGATACCAGCAGGCTCACCCATGGTGGACAGGTTTCAGTTGAGCTTCCAGACTAAGACAGACTAGGGAGAAGGACATGGCTAACCCACTCCTGAAACAACTAGCCATTGAAAACTCTATGGATAGCAGAGCAACACTGCCAGATATAGTGCCAGAAAATGAGTGCCCCAGGTCGGAAGGCACTCAAAGGATGATGCTGTCAGTAATAGAAAAATATCTATAGGCTTACAAGGAAGGCCAGTTAATATGACTATTATTCAAATTTATACATACCCCACTAAGGCCACAAATGAAAATAGGGAAGATTTTTACCAGCTACTTCGATCTGAAATCAACTGAACATGAAATCAGGATGTACTGATAATTACTGATCACTGGAATCCAAAAGTTGGGAAAGAAGAAGGCTCAGTAGTTGGAAAATACGGCCTTGGTGACAGAAACAATTTTGGAAATCGCATAATGGAATTTTGTCAGACCAATGACCTTTTCATTGCAAATATATTTTTTCTCCAACATAAATGGCGACTATACATATGGAATTCACCAGATGGAACATACAGGAACCAAATTGACTACATTTATGGAAAGAGACGATGGAAATCTCAACATCAAATGTCAGAACAAGACCAGGTGCTGATTGTGGATCAGACCATCAACTTCTCATATGCAAGTTCAAACTGAAGCTGAAGAAAAGTAGAACAAGTGTATGAGAGCCAAGGTATGACCTTGAGTATATCCACCTGAGTTCAGAGATCATCTCAAGAATAAGTTTAATGCATTAGACACTAATGACAGAAGGCCAGATGAATTGTGGCATGACATCAAATACATCATTAATGAGGAAAGCAAAGGGTTATTTAAAATACAGGAAAAAAGGAAAGACCAAATTACATGTCAAAAAAGACTCTGAAACTTGCCCTTGAATATTGAGCAGCTAAAGTAAAATTAGAGACATGATGAAGTTGAGGAACTAAACAGAAGATTTCAAAGGGAAGCTTGAGAAGACAAAAACAAATATTATGATATATACAAAGAGCTGGAGATAGAAAATGAAAAGGGAAGAACATGCTTTATTTTCCTCAAGCTTACAACAATGAGGAATTGAAGAAAAAATTCAAGCCTCGAGTGGCAATAGTGAAGGATTCTATAGGGAAAATATTAAACAACACAGGAAATATCAAAAGAAGATGGAAGGAATACACAGAATCATTATGCCACAAAGAATTGGTGGATGACCAAATATTTCAAGAGGTTGCATATGATTAGGACCCAATGATACTGAGGAAAGAAGTGGAAACTGCTTTGAAGGAATTGATGAAACACAAGGCTCCAGGAATTGATGGAATACCAATAGAGATGTTTCAACAAACAGATGCAGCACCGGAGGTGCTCACTCATTTATGCCAAGAGATTTAGAAAATATCTACCTGGTCAACTGACTGGAAGAGATCCATTTTTGTGCCTATTCCAAAGAAAGGCAATCGAACTGCATGTGGAAACTATCAAATGATATCATTAATATCATAGTCGAGCAAAATTTTGCTAAAGATCATTCAAAAGTGACTGTAGCAGTATACAGATAGGGAACTTCTGGAAAAGCAACCAGGATTCAAAAGAGGGTGTGGAACAAAGAATATCATTCCTGATATCAGATGGATATTAGCCAAAAGCAGAGAATACCAGAGAGATGTCTATGTTTTATTGACTATGCAAAGGCATTTGACTGCGTGGACCATAACAAATTGTGGATAACACTGTGAAGAATGGGAATATCAGAGCACTTAATTGTATTCATGAGGAATCTGTATATGGACCAGGAGGCAGTGGTTTGAATAGAACAAGAAAATATTGCCTGGTTTAAAGTTGAGAGAGGTGTGTATTAGGGCTATATCCTTTGCCATACCTCTTTAATCTCTACGTTGAACAAATAATCTGATAAGCTGGACTTTATGAAGAAGAATGCAGCATCAGGATTGGAGGAAGACTCACAAACAACCTGCATTATGCAAATGACACAATTCTGCTTGCTGAACGTGAAGAGGGTTTGAAACCTTTATTGATAAAGATCAAAGAACACAGCCTTCAGTATGGATTGTGACTCAACATCAACAAAACAAAAATCCTTACAACTGGGTCAGTAAACAACTTCATGATAAATGGAGAAAAGATTGAGGTTGTCCAAGATTTTGCTTTACTTGGTTCTACAATCAATACCTATGAAAGCAGCAGTGAAGAAATCAAAGGACACATTGCTTTGGGAAAAGCTGTAGCAAAAGACCTCTTTAAAATGTTGAAAAGTAAAGATGTCATATTGAAGACAAAGTTGCACCTGACTCATGCCATGGTATTTTCAGTTGCATCATATGATTGTGAAAGTTGGACAATGAATAAGGGAGGCAGGAGAAGAATTAAGGCATTTGAATTCTGGTGCTGGAGACATCTATTGAATATACCATGCACTGCCAAAAGAATCAACAGGTCTGTCTTAGAAGAAGTGCAACTAGAGTGCTCCTTGGAAGCAAGGATGGCTAGACTGCATCTTACATATTTTGGACATGTAGTCAAGAAAGACCAATTCCTAGAGAGTGATATCATGTTTGGGAGAGTGGCCAGTCAATGAAAAAATGGAAGACCCTCAACTAGATGGATTGACACTGTGTCTGCAACAGTAGGCTTAAACGTAAGTGGTATTGTGTGCCTGGCACAGAGTTGGGGAGTGTTTCCTTTTCTTGTGCACAGGGTCACTATAAGTTGGACCCACCTCAATGGCACCTAACAACAACAACATAGTTCTACAGTGACCTGTAATGTACTTGACAGCTGTAAGTAATGCATTTGAGCACAACACATAATCTCATGGGCACGTGCAAATTTGAAGTTTCAAGTAGCTTGTTTATTTTTATTATTATTATTATTATTATTATGTGTGTGTGATACTAGGGATTGAACCTCATGTATGGTAGGCAAGCATGCTTCCACTGAGCCAAATTCCCAGCAACTCTTATAACACTTTTCTAACTTATCCATATTTTGATTTTGGAAATTTCAGTGTAGCTGGGCATGGTGGCTCACATTAGTAATCCCAGCGACTTGGGAGGAAGAGGCAAGAGGATTACAATTTTGAGACCAGAGATCTTGCACGTAACTTAGTGAGACCCTGACTCAATTTAAAAGAAACTAAAACAATGGTCTAGGGATGCGGCTTTGCAGAGTACTTGCAAAGTATATGTGAGGTCCTTTGTTCAGCCCCCAGTACTGCGAAGAAAGAAAGAAGGAAGGAAGGAAGGAAGAAAGGAAGGAAGGAGAGAAGAGAAAAGAGAAGAAAGAGCTTCAGTCTTATTGTAGCCATTCAAACAATAAATATGTGCAGAACAATCAGGTACAAATGGTCTCCCTACTCTGATCCCACCTCACCTCTAACCCCTCAACCCTGGCACAAATGCTAATAATGCAGAACTTGTTCTTTGAACCCTTTCTGTAGATCCATGAAAATTATACTCCAATGTCATTAGCTAACAGGCTTTGAAACATTGTCTTTCTAGCCTTGCCTTGGCCATGACCAAGCTCCTGTTTGCTGGAGGCATAAGTTTGCCTTGGTTTCATGTTGGAGTCTGGCTGGAATGAGAAAATTTATGTGTGGTCCCAATGAGATGGGACATACTGAGAGACCTGCCAGCATGGACTGGCAGGCCATCAAGGATGGGACATCAGTGGTTATAGTGTAGCTTGGGTCAACCAGGCAGGAAGAACACGTGGCACGCATTCATTCTTGCAGGAAGCAATTGCTATGCACCAGCAGTGGGCCTAGAATAGTTCCGGCTGCTGGGAAGGCAGCAATGGAGCAAAGACACCCCAATCCCTGAGCTCGTGGAGCTTCCCTTGGACCAGAGACTGCAGCAGGGACCAAGCCTGTGCTGAGAAAGAAGCAGGTCGAAGCCAGGGCCCAGTGGAGGACCAGCTCTGGACAGGCCACCCTCCTGAAATGTCACCCTTCCCCATTGCCACCACAGCCTCCAGTCATAACATCTCCAGATACCACCAGGGAAGGAGGATGGGGAAGAGGAATTGAACCTTCAAATTCACAGTCTAAATTCTCCAAGGAGACAGTGCTTAACATGGGGAAAAATTGGAGTGTCAAAAAATTCATGTGCTGTGAGTTTAATTTTCCTACATTCTAAATTTGGGGGGTTCAGGAGGAGAATTCAGTTCCCTACAGCCAACAGTGCATCTAAGCAACAGCACTTTAAAAACTGCCCCTATGTGACACTTACATGCAGGCTTATTTTTGGGTTTGCCTTGTAAAAATGGGCCCCTTCCTTGCTCACAGACCATCACGCATGTTGCCCTGGAGACTCTGCTCAGCAGCCAGGTCCAATCAGTTTTGATAGCCACAGCACGTAGGCTGGAGAGAAATCACTAGGTAAAACAAATGAAAGATTTGGAGGAGGTGACGCCTCTGAAGGGATTTTGTTACCATTCTGATTTCCTCAATGACGGAGGCCTTCCTTGTTGAATGACAATGTGGGGCAGTTTCAGGGTGATTTCTCCCACTTTGTTTCTAAATGGGGCAGCATGACTCCGAATTGTGTCAGGAAAGACATCAAACTTCTTTGACTTCAGCCTATTGATACTGAAGTGAAGAACTAACATGGAATAATGAGAGAAGAGGAGACATCCCTGAGGCTCACTACAATGGAGTAAGAATTTGAAAACCAGTTGGAATATTTTAAAAGAATGAAGTTGTGTGACATTCAAATTCAGAAATTCACTAGGAATAAAATATTTATAAGGATCCAGTCTGATGATCCTGCTTAGAGAACATGAGTGAGGGAGATCCATTGCGTTTCTCGAGGTAAGAAAAGCACACTAGCGATATGAATGGTTTTCTGGGGTTTTAAGGGCATAGGGTATTTAAATAGCATCAAATTGCACAGAAAACATTATTTCATTTGCAGTGTTCATTGTATATTGTGTTCCCTTAATGGTGGAAGACTCAGTGCAAGCCTGTTCTCTGATCAACACTTTTTAATGTTTGCTGGTCAAAAGAGAGAGTCAGAGACAGAGAGACAAGAAGTGAATAAATCTCGAGCTAGGAGCCATGAGCAAACAGTTGACAACTTGTACTGTTCCCTTTGAATTAATGTTTACTGATGCCTTTTACTTTGTGGACTAAGTCTTGTTTATCGCTTATCTGGTAATGTAACATTTCCTTTAGAAATATCCTTATTTAAGGCAAAATGAGAGAGTACATGTGAAGAAAGGCACTCATGAGGCAGCATATGTAATTCAAGATACAGTGAATTTTGAGTCTGCTATATGAATGACAGATGTTAGGGAAGTACTGTGCTAACACATAAACTATTCATATGCCACAGTTCTTTAAATATTTGTTCCTTAAAGTAGGTCAAACATGTCCCTTGTTTATGCTATTACTTGCTTAGCATGTTAGTTCTTCAGAGATGCTTTCTTCAAAAATCCTTTCTCTCAATTCTAGGGCATTTTTTTTCACTTTCCCAATTACTTGGGCCAAATTTAATAAGATTTTATGGTAAAAGAAGCCTAACGTGGAATATTAGTTCCAAAAAGAGTCATGTTCCCTCAGGAAATCAGGAAATTGTTTTATGACTAACAAAGTTAGACAAAGGTACTTGTTTGGACGGCTCAAGGGCTCCTCTAATATCTAATGCAATTGATGGGGAATAATGACTATTATGTTTACATTCCAACCCTGTCTTTAATCAATTTCTCTTTTTCCACAGCAATTTATGCCCTTGAAAAATAGGAACTGAAAGTAAAAAGAAAAAAAGAGGGGCTGGGTAAGGAGGTGATACGGAGAGAGGGTTGGGAAGTATGTAGATGGGACAGAAAAAAATTTGAATGGATAAAATCTTGGGAGATAAAGGATTTTATAGAAGGCTTATCGAATGGCCTCCTATTGCCATAAAATAGGTCCTTTGAAAACTGGCAGATGTGAGTTCAATTGCTGGCTTCACAACTTACCAGCCCCAAGCCTCAATTTCCCCATTAGCGTAATGGGGTAATTAAACCTCACTCCTCATTTGGAAAAAGGCACTGACGGGGAAGGAGGGTGGAAAACTCAGTCAGGAAATGGTTCTGGGTAGTGATTGTAGCAGTATTCCTCTTTCTAAAAGAATTTAGAAGTCCTGGTCTTCCATCAGACCAATTAGTGGCTATAGAAGTTGCTCTTGTGGAGACCAAAGTGCATTTGTCCCCAGACAGAAATATGCTCAGAGGCCAGCTATATTGTTGTTAGGTGCTGTCAAAGTCAGGTCCGACTCATGCGACTCTCATAGGGTTTTCGATGGATGATTGTTTTGTGATTACTTTGGGAGTGAATTGCCAGGTCCTTCCCCCATTTTTGTGATGGTGGGGATCGAACCAAGGGCCTCAGAGAGTGCAGTGGGGCACTCTGCCAACTGAGCTAAACCCCAGAGGGCAGCTATAGAACAACATAATTGTTTTTCAATAAAAAAGGTACAGGTGATAATTTCTCAAGTCTCCATCAAATATAAGATTGAGATGTAGAACCAACCATCACTGCCTTTGCTTTTGGAGATGTCTTACAGTCTGAGGAATTAGGGCCCCTTTCTAAACATCTATAGAGTTTATAACTACTGGGTCCAGGTCTTGCTCCTCACCAGCAGTGTGGGAGACAGAAGATGTTGCCCAAATTACCTACCCTAGAGCTACAACTCATATTTTCAACATAAAAACTTGCTCTCCTGCAATAAGTGATTAGCTCTAATCCTCCTTAATTTCTTACAGATGCTCAGTTAAACTAATTTACATGTCTGTCATAAGGAGCTGACATTATGCTAAAATCTGGCCCCAGTATGTTAGGAAATGCAGTATAAACAATATCTTTTGTATTTGGCTGGACACTCCCCTTTGTGAAAGCTGGAGACGAGAATAAGGAAAAGAGGGAGGCAGAGCAGTACAAGTCTTGGTGGCGTGCACGGGCATTTGCTTGGCATCCACATGTCACAGACAGTGGGTTTGGTGAACACAGTACAGGAGCTTGCAGATGGAGCCCAGGGCAGCAGATTGGGGCTCCCACACTCATTCTGGAGATGTTAGCAAGAAAGGGCTGGAAATTTAAGATCAGTGCAGTGCATCTAACACAACAGCTAACCAAAGAAGCCAGACAGGCCTTCCGTCCAGTTGGAATCAGGCTGTTGTTAGGCACCTTGGAGTCAGTGTCTGACTCACAGCAACCCTAGATACAACAGGCGAAACACTATTGTCAGTGCTTCTCTGCTATTCATAGGTTTCCGATGGCTGATTGTTTTTTTAGGAGTGGGTTGCCGGGTCCTTCTCCCAAGCCTACACACCCAGTGTTCCCAGGGGGTCTCCCATCCAAGGACTAACCAGGTCTGATCCTGCATAGCTTCCAAGATCTGACAGGATCGGGCACCACAGTGGCACAGAAGCAGGCTAGGCTGACCTTTGTCTGAAAGGGAGAAGGGAAGCCCACCAGCCATGGGCAGCCTTTTCTTCATTTTGTTGAAATACTAGAATCAGCTCATGGCAAATGCTACGGCAGCTGGTTTTAGGGCCAGGAATTCCAGCCTACAGCACCAAAAAGATGGGCTTGTCCTCAGGACCACTGTATTTCCAATGGTCTTTTCTCACTTTCATGCCACTCTAATGTCAGCCTCAAAAGAGAACATGTTTGAGGTGACCCATTTTGTGAGAATAGTGTAGGAGACAGAATGCTGTAACTGGAAAGGTTAATGCAACAGAAAGCAGGCGTATGGAAGCTGACCCCATCTGGGGGCTGTGGGGCGGGGTTTCAAGGACCTGGCAGGGGAATGCCTCACGGAAGGAGCAGGAGGTTAGGAGTCCACTGCGTCACTGAGCATTAGATCTTCATTCTTGACTTAGCCAGAGCAACACCTTTATTAATATTTTAATTGTACATATTTATGGAATACAGAGTGATAATTCAGTTCATATGTATAATGTGCAATTATCAAATCAGGATTGTTGACATTTCCATCTCCTTAAACATTTTACAAACAAAATTTTGATTACATGTAATGATGATTGTACATGTGTGTGAGGTCTAGCATGACTTTTTTATTTTCATAGAGTAGCATCCTGTATTTTGTGCTTTTGCTCTCCCTCTTTATCCCTCTATGTTGTCCCCCCTCCCACCTTCCCTATTGCCCCTTCTTTAAGGTACATCTGGCTCGCACATATGGGTGAGAACCTGTGGTATTTCTCTTTTTGAATATTTTTATTTTGCTTAAAATGATGATCTCCAGTTCCATCTATTTTGCTACAAATGACATAATTTCTTTCTTTTTTTCGGCTGAATAATATTCTATTGTGTCTACATACCACATTTTTTAATCCCGTCATCTGTTGATGAGTGTCGGGGCTGATTCCATATCCTTACAATTGTGAAGGGTGCTGCCATAAACATGGAAGTGCAGGTGTCCCTGTGGTATGATGACTTCTCTTGCTTTGGGTATATTCCTAGAAGGGGTATATCTGGATCTTATGGCAGTACTCTTTTTCATTTCTGAGGTACCTCCATACTGATTTCCCTAATGGTTGAACTAATTTACAGTCTCGCCAATAGTGTAAAAGGGACTTTTTTCCACCCTTACCCCTACACCCCCTGCATCCTTGCCAGCATTTGCTGCTTGTTTTGTTGACGTCAGCTGTATTGACTGGGGTAGGATGGTATCTCAGTGTAATTTTGATTTGCATTTCTCTAATGGCTAAGGATATTGAGCGTTTTTTATGTGTTTATTGGCCACTTGTATTTCTTCTTTTGAGAACTGTCTGTTCAGTTCTTTTGCCCATTTATTTATTGGATTATTTATTACTTTGGTGTTTAATTTCTTGAGTTCTTTGTACATCCTACATATTGATCCTTTGTTAGATGTATAGGACACAAAGATTTTCTCCAGCTCTATGGGCTCTCCCTTTACTCTATTAATTGTTCTCTTTGCTGTGGGAAAGCTTTCCAATTTTATGTAATCTCATTTGTCAGTGGTTGGTGTCATTTCCTGGGCCATTGGAATCTTCTTAATAAAGTACTTGCCTATGCCTATATATTGGAATGTGTTCCCTTCATTTACTTCTAGCAGTTTTAAGGTTTCCAGTTTTTATGTTGAGATCTACTTTGAGTTGATTTTTGTACAGGTGGAGATACGGTTCTACTTTCATTCTTCTATACATGAATATCCAGTTTTCCCAGAACTATTTGCTGAAAAGGTTATCTTTTCCCCAGTGTACGCCTTTGGCACCTTTGTCAAAGATGAAGTGGCCGTAGCTGAATGAGTGAATATCTGGGTCTTCTTTTCTATCCCATTGATTGCCATGCCTGTTTCTGTGTCAGTATCAAGATGTTTTTGCTACTTATGGCTCTGTAGTATAGTTTGAAGGCAGCTATTAACATTTCATTTTTAACTCATATTCCAATCGGGGTTCTGTGGCAGATTGAGAGGCTAAAATCACCCTAAGAATTAACATGATTCAGTTTCTCTATCTTCTTCCAGGAGAAGACATGAAGCCCATTTGGACAGGCAACATGCGTTGGGTACCAGCTGCTGCATCAGGCATGGTTCACAGTGATCACGAAGAGGGCCACCACTCCAGCTCTCTCGGAAGTGATATCCCACGGAGCTGGAAGGGGAAGACATAAAGGTAGTAAACACATCAGTGGTAACTCCCCAACAGGTTCAGCTGCATGTGAGCCTGGGTCCACCAGAGTGCTTGGTTAGCCTCTGAGAAGCCGGCCGCCCACTCAACCCTCATCTGGGCTCCTGAGATTCTCTTGGTTCACAAATACCCTGGAATTCTCCCCCTGCTGGAGGATGGAGAGTGGCCTGGTACTGAAGGCTTGGAAAGGCCGCCTGCACGAAGTCTTGCTGGTGGGCCGCTGCTCTCCCAGGGCCATCTTGCCAGCTCACTTGCCAGACACCTCCTGGCTGATCCACTCAGTCAGCTGAACTGATGAGGGCCCATCTGTTCCAGAAGCTTTTTCTTCTTACCAGCAGCCTCTCCTGTTGATCCCCAATCCAGCCCTGCCCCCAGGGTCCCCAGCTGCTGAGTTCCTGCCTTCAGCCTCTTCCTGCTTTACCTCTTGCAGTAGAACCTCACTTACCAGGCAAAGGTTGAGTTCCTATTAGATCCACTCACAAACAATTTAAAGCCAAACCTGTGTTCCCTCTCTGTGGGGCAGGATGCTGCCAGTTGCTAGGCTGCCTAGTTTGCACAAGGCAAAGAGAGGAGGGAGGGAGGAACATTCTCACCTGACATGGGAAGAGTCACTTTTGCATTGCAGATGGACAGAACGCACTAACAGCAAACATAAATAGAGGAAGAAAGGGAAGAAGACCAAGGTGTTTCTATATATTCATGACACAGCAAATATTCAACTAGAAAGATCCTATTGTTTTAATATTGGCAAATGGCATAATAGAGAAATATGGCCAAAATGTTCTGTGACAAGGTATTCTGACCCACCAAAGGGTAGGAGGAAAGTCACCCTGAAGGGGCCATGAAGGAGAGTGTTCTTATCCGGAAAACCAGGTGGAAAGGCCCCGGAGTAGTGTGGGCCTGGCATCGTTAGAACTGAAGCTGGGGATGAGCAAGCGGGAGGGGAGGGACATGGGGGCGATAAGCTAGAGGAGATCCGTGGGCACCCGTCATCCAGGGCCTGAGAGCTGTGTTGCAGACTCACTTCATCCTGGAGGGATGGGGGGTGGGGTAGAAAGCTACGAATTTATGTTTACCACAATGGGAGGAAAGCAGGTGTTGATGTAGGTAGGTCAGGTAGGAAACTGGCAGTCATTCAGGAGAGAAGGAATTTTGTCATTCAAATGAGCCAGTGGGAAAGAAGGGGAGGCACCAGTGACCCAAGAGATGTTTAGGTAGACTTGCTGGGATTTGATTGGGTGGCATCAGGAAAGGAAATCTGAAGGCTGGCTTCCATTCACACCTTGAAAGGAAGGTACGGCTCACTGCAAGGGAGAAGACAGGAAGGAAAACACAGGAGCCCCCCATCAGCTGCGGCGTGCTTCCCACAGGGGAGTCTGTGTGAGCCCAGGGATACCAAGGGCAGCCCTAGAAGGAGAGGCTCCAGGCCTCTGGTGCCTCCAGGTTCCCCAAATTCCACAGCCATAACTGGCCATTTCTGCAAGAGAATTTTCTCTAGAATTCCTTTGAGGAAGGTGGGCTTTCAGCCTGAGACTTTGATGTCAGGTGTTAATGGTACCCAGACTCCAAGGGAGACATAAAAAACACAAATCAAAGGGGAAGGTTTCCTGCCCTCCAGACATGCTTAAGTCTTTATTTCAGGAAAGAAGGTGTATGTGTTAATGCTTCTCAGTGCTCAATAAGAGCTTAACATTCCATTGACAATTTAGTGACCTGGAGAGATTTTCTCTCTACCACTGGCCCTTTACAGAGGTGATGATGATCAGCCAGGGCTCCTCAGAGGAAAGAGAGGCAGGTGCCTCTTTCATTTTTTTGAGACTCCTACATATTGAAAATAAAGACATGCCAAAACAGAGGTATCAAAACGGTGCCGTATTTAAGAGTTTAAAAGAATTGAATGTTCTAAATAAATTCATCAGAAGACATCATCAAGCCAATCACAAGTATGAAAAGATTTATAAACATTATGTCACAGTTCAGTATAGGCTGTGTGGTCTGCAGAGAACAGTGCAAAAGGAATTTTCAATAAAATCTTAAAAATAATTACACATAATTTATAATGAACACATTCTAAAGTGTTATCGGACTCATCAATGAGGGAACAGCAAGTTGCCAGCACTAGTTTACAAGGGGAACATGAAGCCAAAACAGTGATGCATGCCTGGAATTCCAGCAACTCAGGAGGCTGAGGGAGGAGGATCCCAAGTGCGAGGCCAGAGGCAGCCTGAGTAACTTAGTGGGACTCTATCTCAATTTAAAAAATAAAAAAGGGGCTAGGGGTACAGCTCAGTGGCAGAGCATTTACAAAATATGTGCAAGACCCTTGGTTCAGTCTCCCAGTACCCTGAAATAAATAAATAAATAAATACAAACATACATACATACATACATACATAACATGAAAATTGGTATTTTATGATCAAAAATGGGCAAATCAGGAATGCAAAAATAAGATTGCTAAATTAGGTACTGTTGAAGGTGCCACAGGGCAATGATATCATAACTTCTGAGTTATCTTTACATATAGTCAGAAGGGAAATCCATAACACCTTCTCAGTTTCACAGAATTCCCAATCCATTGACTAAAACAGAGGCCTCATCATGGGAAAAGGTGAAAGAGAAAAAACAGAGGCACACATAGAATAACTATTTACAAGTGCTTAATTAAAATCCCAGTAGACAACAACAGCAGTTGTCTTATCCAAACAGCTATGAATTGAATTGATAAATACAATTTGGCCCCATTACAAATACCACCAAAATGTCCCATTCCTCCCAGGTAGGGATCCTGAGCTCTGCTGACACAGCACATAGTGTTGTGTTCAGCCACCTTCTGCTGAAAATGCAGGTGATAGATCTCAGTTCTTCTGGGTGCTTTTTTTTTTTTTTTTTTTTTTTTTTTTTTTTTTTTTTTTTTTTTTTTTTTTTTTTTTTTTTTTTTTTTTTTTTTTTTTTTTTTTTTTTTTTTTTTTTTTTTTTTTTTTTTTTTTTTTTTTTTT